>CAUYON010021073.1:0-21702 GCA_963573935.1 Arctocebus calabarensis
AAGGGGCGAAGACTCGATCTAACTGCTTCCTGCTGAATCGGGCGATGATAGAAGGGGGCAGTTGGGGTTTCTCCAGAGGAGAGTGATACAGGGGTTCATGGACTGGAACCATCTTTATTGTGTGTGGCTTGATGACATTTCTGGAAAGCATAAATCTGATTAGTGTATTTAGTAATAGGCAAAGGTAGAACAGCGTCAGGTCAGAAGCACTTATTCAATGATGCTAAAAGAAAACCATATTACGGTTTTTCTTGCTGTTTCCTAAATGATAACTTTAAACTATTATTGGCATCTATTAATAATGCTTTTCTGATACAACTTTTTTCATCGTTGCCAAACAGCCATTGTCTCATTCCATTATTCCTTCTACATTTATGTAGACAAATTTGGAGGGTCTGTGTTTCTTTTTGTCTCTGTTCCTTGGATTGAAAGATTGCTACTAATCTATTTTAAGTTCATGGATTCTTTTTTCATCCTTTTCATTATCTACTATTGAGCCTATCTAGCTAATATATGGATTTCTCTTCAATTTCTAGCTACTCTACCGTCTTTGAGCTCTACGCTCTGATACTTTAAACTTTCTGTGGCCAAATTGTGCACAAGTGGGAAATATACTTGGATAAGAAAAGCATTAGCCTCAGATTCTGTGTGGTTGCATCTTCCAAGAGGAGATTTCCTTTGGTTTCTTCCTGTGTTTTTCACCATAGCATCAGTGTGGTATTGGGGTAATTCATGCTCCAAATTTTGGACTATTTCCTTCTGTGTTTCTCTTGTTGTCTTGATTTCTGCTTTAAAGCTCTTTCCCTGCACTGAGCCCTGATACCTGGTACTTTCACTCAGTTTCTTATGGTTTTCCCCATATTCTTGTTGGGCAGCCTTCAGGACAGAAAATTTACTGAAGTCAAAATTCATTCTTCTTTCAGGTGAACCTTTTTTGAAGATTAAATTCTTACTATCTGCTTTTGAATGCTTTATATTTAAATATTTTTATTTTATTTTACCCAGTTCTTATAAATGCCTTTGGAGTGGTTGCATGGCTGTAGCATTCCTTACCATTTACCCTCCCCCGTGTGGTATTAAGGCTGCTGTTTCATGCTGTTACTTTTCTATTAACTGGGGGCTATTTGCTTTACATCTTCTAAAATATTCCACATTTCTTGCCCTGCAACATCTTTTATTGTTTTTCAGGACTATTTTTCTTATACTGTTTTTTCTTGTCATGTCTGAAAATTTGGAATGGGAATAGAGAAAATTTGGAGTGAGACTAGAGATAAAAACACTGCTTTCTACATTGATCCAATTTTCTCAATATTGGTTACTTTACTATTGTGTTGCTTTTAAATTTCATATTCATAAATCAGTTCATCATTTTGAGTAATGTAATTAAGAATATTTTAAATTCTATTTTTCAAAAAATTTCAAATAAAAATCTGAATTCAAGTAAAATGTTATTTAAATTTAACTGTTCAGAATAGAGTTAAAATTAATTGGCCATTTCTTCACTTTATTTTCTCAGCTGTATACAGTCTAAATATGTTTTTCCTCTAGGTTTTTTTCTATACTAATTGAATTTTCTACCTTTTATTTCAAATATATTAATAAGAAGCCTCATTCTTTTTTTTGAGACAGAGTCTCACTTTGTCGCCCTTTGTAGAGTGCTGTGGTATCACAGCTCACAGCAACCTCCAGCTTTTGGGCTTAGGCGATTCTCTTATCTCAGCTTCCAGAGTATCTGGGGCTATGAGCACTTGCCACAATGGCCGACTATTTTTTTGTTGCAATTTGGCCAGGGCCGGATTCGAATCTGCCACCCTTTGTATATAGGGCTGGTGCCCTACTCACTGAGCGACAGGTACCTCCCAAGTCTCTTATTCTTATTCATATTCTTTTTTCATTTTTGAGTCTCATTTGTGCATCTACATATAAACTTCTTGTAGGCACAGACATTGTATATCCAAAGAAACAACCTCAGGGCCTTGGCAGACTTGACTAAGAGCCCACATTCATTTTACCTTTCTCCAACTCACTCTAATTGCAATAAAGGAGGGAGGCTGATTCATGTGTAATCTCTAAACTTGAACACTTTATCTTGATCTAAATATTTTTAAAGAGACTGATTAAAAAGGTACAGATAAGATTTTTTTTTTTGTAGAGACAGAGTCTCATTTTATTGCCCTGGGTAGAGTGCCGTGGCATCACACAGCTCACAGCAGCCTCCAACTCCTGGGCTTAGGCGATTCTCAGCCTCCTGAGTAGCTGGGACTACAGGCACCTGCCATAACACTCAGCTATTTTTCTGTTTTGCAGTTTGGCCGAGGCCGGGTTTGAACCCACCACCTTCTTTATATGGGACCGGCATCTTTCTCAGTGAGCCACAGGCGCTGCCCCAGATAAGATTTTTTTTTCTACCTGGCTAGGTATATCACATTCATTATTTTACCTTCTTTTGAATAAAATTAGCACTATTCATTGGAAACTTTCTCTTGCTTAAAAAAAATTTTTTCACATATAATCCTTTTGGTTTAAAATACGGAGGCTTGTTCTTTGATTCTAATTTTGTAGAATTTTAAGATATTTTCAGATAAGATTTCTAAGCCATGGTTATGTAAGATTTTAAGACTTTTTTGAAGGAACTTTGAGTGTAGGTTTACTGTACGTAGCCATAGTGTGCAGCCTTGCTTGAAGTCTAGGAGTTCAAATAAGTAAACTATTATTGCCACTAAGTCCTATGAACAGCATGCTATGAGGAACCCTCTAAAAATTGATATTAGTTGTTTGAACAGTTTGCTTTGTGTGTGAATAATAATCTTCACAGAAATAGATAGGAGATATGTACAAGCAATTACTATCCTGTACAGGATTTTATTTATGAAACACTAAAGAATATGGCTATACATTTGTAATTAAGTTCGTGATTGAACACCGTGTAAGTGGTAATAGATTAAGTGAAGGTTTCCTAAATGATAAGTATTTGAAAGAATTATATAGAAACAATCCTACTTCATCTTTATTTAGAACATTATTTGACTATTATTATGTATTAGATGGGGGTATAAGGGCAGTTTAATAATTAAAAAAGACCTTGAAATTAAATATTTTGTTCCTTGTCCTGAATTTGTGATTTGATCCAACAACTTGAGTTAATAACTTGAGAATCTCATACTGGATAAGCATACCTTTTTGGGGGGAATTCAGCATTGTTTTTGCCATTTCATCTCTTTTATAGTCATATCATTTATAAATACTACATTGGCAACATTATAGTCATGATTTTAAGTTATTATATTTAAAATAAAAATAAATAACAATTGTTTAATACTGACCCCTTTCAAATACTTTATTATTGTGAGTCATCAAATATTTCTAGCTTTCTTCCTTTTATGTACATACGAAGATTGCGCCCACCTGCCCCTTTCATTATTGGGCATGGTTATGTACCTGATCTAAGTGATTTGTGTCAATTTCTTGTGAAAACCCTAAGAATCTGTGTATGATTTGCCATTTTACTTTCTCCCTGTTGCAGGAGTCTTTAAAGTATATGTTGAAATTAAATTTAGAGAACAGAACTGTTGCAGATCAATGTTGGCCATGAAATATACTTTTATGTAATAAGCCGTGAGCCTTTTTGGTTGTTAGGACTTGTATGGTGTATCTTAGTCTCTTCTGAACATACAAGTATTGGTGCCCAAAGAGAAATGTCAAAACATGTGACACAGGCTTAGCTTTTTGGTAGAAGGCAGTGAAGAAACTACTTCTTAATGTTGGGCTGTAATCAGTGTCACATGGTGGCAAAACATTTGGTAAAGTTACTACTCATAAAGATTTGAGAAGAAGATAATGTGCCTCATAAATTTGGCTCTAGAAATGTAGTTAAAAAGCACCTTTAGTAGTGTATATTGGTTGATGTTGGTTACATGTGATAAGGAACTTTATGAAATAAACAAGGTAAAGAAAGAATGGGTTCCCTTGCAAGTAGGAATGAATGGAAATAGAGTCTGTGAATCCAAAGTCCTACAGCACAAAACAAGCATCTTTACCTCCACTCCATCTGGTAAAGTAGAAAATTGAGAAGACTTTGGGTCCTATGAGCTGATTAACTGTCAGCCTAGTTGCAACAATATAATTAACATATATAGCTATTTGAACTCTGAACAGATAAAAATGTTTTAGAGAAGTCCATCTGAGGGAGTGGCACCCTAATCATTTCAAAAGGACAAAATAATTCAAAGGTGTGGCTTTTCCATCAAAGCTTATTTTTTAACCTGAGATGCCAATAATTAGGCTGAAAATATGGTAAAGCAAAGAAATACAGTAATTTTAAGAAATATGCTAAAAGGAACAGTGAATGTGCCTATTGGCACTTGATAACTGATTGAAATACAGTAGACAAAAGCTTACTAAGTTTTTTCCCTATGGATTTTTTAAAAAGTGGAAAACTTATGGCTAAAGTATTTCTTAGTTAAAAACAAAACAAAACAAAACAAGACTGGGGGCATTAGCCTACCAGACTTTAGGGTATACTACAAGGCCATAGTGATCAAAACAGCATGGTATTGGCACAAAAATAGAGACATAAACATCTTGAACTGAATAGAAAACCATAAGATGAAACTAAAATCTTACAGCCACCTGATCTTTGATAAACTGAACAAGAACATTCACTGGAGGAAAGAATCCCTATTCAATAAGTGGTGCTTGGAGAACTGGATATCCACACGTAAAAGACTGAAACTCGTCCCATACTTTTCTCCATTCACAAAAATTTATTTAGGATGGATAAAAGATCTAAATATAAGGCATGAAACAATAAAAATCCTCAAAGAAGGTGTGGGGAAAACACTTGAAGGTCTTGGTCTGGGGAAAGACTTTATGAAGAAGACTCCAGGGGTAATTGCAACAACAACAACAAAATTAATAAATGGGACTTAATTAAACTGAATAGCTTCTGTACAGCTAAGGAGGCAACAACTAAAGCAATATACAGCCATCAGAATGAGAAAAGATATTTGCATATTATGAATCAGACAAAAGCTTGATAACTAGAATCTGCAGAGAACTAAAATTAAGCAACAAAAAAAGAGCCAACAATCCTTATATTGAGGGGCAAATGAGATCACTAGACCTTTCTCTAAAGAAAACAGATGAATGCCTAACAAGCCTATAAAAAATTCTCATCATCCCTAATTATCAGAGAAATGTAAATCAAAACCACCCTGAGATATAACCTAACCCCAGTGAGAATGACCCACATCACAAAGACTCAAAGCTGCAGCGGGTGTAGTTGTGGAGAGAAGGGAAAAATTTTATACTGCTGGTGGGACTGCAAACTAATGCAATTCTTTTGGGAAGAAGTATGGAGAATCCTCAATGAACTCAAACTGGACCTCCCATTTGATCCTGCAATCCCATTACTGGACATTCTACCCAGAAGAAAAAAAAATCATTTTATCATAAAGACATTTGCACTAGACTATTTTTTACAGCCCAATTTACAATTGCCAAATTGTGGAAACAACCTAAATGCCCACCAATTCAGGAATGGATTACTAAGCTGTGGTATATGTATACCATGGAATACTATACAGCCAATAAAAAAGGATGGTGACTGTACATCTTTTATATTAACCTGGATGGAATTGAAATATATTCTTCTTAGTAAAACATCACAAGAATGGAGAACCAAGAGTCCAGTGTACTCAATTCTGATATGAGGACAATTGATGCTAGTACATGGTGGGGGGAGGAGGATTGGGGGAGCAGAGAGGGGAAAAGGAGAGGCATGGGGGGTCAAGGTGTGTGACACAACTTTTGAGGGTGGGACACTATTATTAGAGGGACTTTTGTCAGCAAATGCAAGCAGTGTAATCTGGCTCTTTGTACCCTCAGTGATTCCCCAATGATTAAAAAAAAAAGTGGAAAACCACTGCTTATTGCTATTGAAGAAGGATTATGGATTCATATAACACTGAGTCAATCTGATTTATTTGCAATTCATACTTTCAACATCATTCATCTTTAACTTCCAAGAATATTTGTGATACAAAGCTTCATTTGTTTTTTCTTTTCCTGAGGGGGAGTTATTACTATTTTTTTATTGTTGGCAATTCATTGAGGGTACAAAGAACCAGCTTATACTGCTTGAGTTTATTAAGTAAACAAGGCTTTATGATTAAAGATTTTCTATTGCAGGTATTAGTGTGTTGCATTTGTAGGTATTTTTTAACAGAGAGGAAATAATGATATGAATATATTCTTCACACTGCAAAATTTATAAATAAGTTTCCAATTGGATAAAAAACTTTTTAAGAAGCAGATAAAATATACATGTTGGATATTTTTTCTAACATGCCAATAATAACTACTGCAATACTTTAACAGTATTCAATGAACATACACTGCTAATGACTAATATAATTTTTAACAATCTAAAAACTATATTCAATTGGAAAGCTTAATTTCTAGATGTAATTTATATGTTTCCTAACTCTATCGTAATACTAAAAGAAAGAGAACTCTGGCTTGCTGATCTAGTTCTAGAAATCAAGTCCTCTGTGACAATTTGAAAAATAAATATTGCTTTTGGTTCTTCTGAAGTGGGGCTACCTGAAAGCCAGGGTTTTATGCACTAATGAACAAAATGTGATTCATTAGTCTTTTAAATATGTGTTAGCAGGAATCTAAAAGTGGTCTCTCTTTGAGACTTTCTATTATAAAAATATTTTAAGAAGCATAGTGAACCACGTAAAAGGCAGTGGACATACTTATTTATTCTTCTTTCTTTCTTCCCTCTTCTCTCCCTCTCTTTCTCTTCTTATTTCTTCCTCTTCCTCCTCCTGATATTCTTGTTTTTGTTCTTTGTAATTGTGATTCTTGTTCTCCTCCTTTTCTTTTTCTGTGATTAAAAATATCAGATTGCATTGGCAAATAGAATAATTGTAGTAATCACATAATTACTGAAAATGAGTCTATAATTTTTCCCCCATGATTATAGAGATGTTGAAATAAAAACAAAATAATTCTTCCATGAAAAACAAAAGACGTGCATGTAAAATGGTGCTAAAATATAAAATGGGGTCTAGTACTGTAAGTCTAAGGTAATGTAGACCAATGGTTGAACTCTATTTCTGACACATTTTTATGAGTTCATGGATATACATTTGGGAGAAGCACTATGACTTATAAATTATTAGGCAGCCCCTAGCCTTTAATAAAAATAATAAATAAGCTATGTTTTGTCTGTATTCCTAACAAAACATCTTTCCTGGGTGCAGTGGCACCTGCCTATAGTCTTAGCTACTCAGGAGGCTCAGGCAGGAGGATCACTTGAGCCCAGAAGTTCTAGTTCAATCTGGGCAAGAGAGAGCCTCTAAAAAAAAAAATGAAAAATTCTAAGACAAGATGTTGTTATGTGGACATGTACATGGTTAGGAATACAGTAAGAATCAGTAAAGGTTAGTACTATTTCATTCAAATGATTCAACTGAACACAGTTAAAAAATAAGGCAACTTCAAGCTTTCTAGTTGGAAAATTAACAGAGAACAGATAAGAAAAAGGTAAGCATTGACCAAAGACAAATAAATAATCAAACAATGTTTAAACTGAACAATAATCATGAAAACATGGTGGGATCGCTCATTGTAAGTTAAAAAGTGGAAACAATCCAATGTTATCAGCTGATGAACAGATAAACAAAAATGTGGTATATCCATACACAGAACGTTGTTCAGCCACAAAAAGGAAAAAAAGTACTGATTTATACTACAATGTGACTTGGCATTGAAAACATTATATTTCAAAACATTCTGTTTTTGAAAACAAAAAAAGAAAAGAAAATAGTGACTAATTCTCACTTAAATTGGATTCAATTTTGACCAAAGTACATTACTTAAACATTAATTTTTAATTCAACTTGTTAATATGTTGTTTAGGATATTGTATCCTCATTTATAAGTAAATATGTTTGTAATTTCCCTTTATAACAACATATGTTTTCCAATTTTAATATCAGGTATATCCAGATTAAGTAGAATGACTTTGAAATATTTCTTCTTTTTCTATTGTTTATAGATTTTTCTATTATTTATATGATCTGTTTTTTGAAATTATCTTTTACTTTTATTTATAAATATTAGTTGTCTATTTTTTGACATTTTGGAAAAAATAAGAAGTTAACTGATGACTCCTTAATGAGCCTCAGAGTCACAGCATTCTATAATAGACATACTCTTATTTGACAATGTGACTGTTACTTTCTTTGCAACATTATTATTAATATTGCTTAATATTTTGATGCAGTAATCATCTAATTTCTTTTCTGAATGTATTTGTCTTCATTCATTCTTTTTGAGGTTTTTGTTTCTAGTCCTTATCTTAAACACTGTTATTGTTATTAAATTTTAAGCCTTTTTAATTCTGTGAAGGCAAAAGGTGGAAACCTAATAAATACCTGTATATGTAAAAATAGAAAAAAAACTAAAATAAATAAAAAATAAAATAAAATAAAGGAGAAAATACACATATCTTTGTCAACAGAGGCTTAATGTTACCCTAAGCAGAAACTCTCAATCTTTGAACGCCAAAGGACTGCACTCTAGAATGGTGAGTAGGTAGTACTCTAGCAGGTTCATACACTGATCTTGGTGACAGCTAATGTCATTAGACAGGGGAAAAAAATCCTTTCTGGGAAAAAAATAGCATCACCCTAAGTATAAAATGATTTCTAAAAAGATTTTTTTCAAATAAACTGTATAGCAAATAATCAATGATTAGTCACATGACCATCACTGTAATTATCAGACTTAAAATGTAAAACAACTATGCTTACTATATTCTTGGAAATAAAGCCCAAACTTTTAAAAACTTAACTAGGAACTGGAAACTATACAAAGTGAAAATACAGATTTGAAAATTAACTAGCCAACAATTGGATATTTGAAAAACGTAGTTATAAAAATTAAAAATTTGTGGATGACATTAACGTAAATACAGACACACTCAAAACTAAATAATCTGAGTTTTAGATTGTAGGTAAAAAGAATGTGTGCAGATGAAAGTATAAACGTAAAAAAAGAAAGGTCTCAATGCATTTTAAAGGATTAACTATATGTTAAAAAATAATAGAAATTAAAGTTTTTACGTGCCACCTGTTGGGGGTCGGGGGTCCCCATTCTTCAAACCAATTGAGCTGGTTCAATTACTTGGCTGAGCTAGAAAGTTCAACTCAGGCACAGTGGTAATTGAAAGCAAAAGTGCGTAGAAACTGAAAATAAAACTGGAGTGGCACAGGCAGTGTGGATAGAAAACCAAAGCAACCTGCACAACTTTCAAGATGACAAAGAGAGATATTATTTTACAAGAATAAGGAGAAAGTTTAGAGCACTCCCACAGAGATTTGCAAGTGCGCCCCTCTCCTGAAGGAGAAAAGGTGAGAGAGTTGGAGGCAGAGCCACAAGGATCTGCAGGAGTATAAATTCTTTCTCCATTTGAAGTTGGTTGTATGTCTTTCATTGGTTTCTCTGTGCCGGCAGGCAGTAGTGCCCTTTTCTATTGGTCGGTGATTGTCTCTTTTTACTGGTTATTGGTTACCTAGGTTACTCCATATCCACATTCCTATGGCCCTCTAGACTTCCTCCTTGGCTGGACAGGTCCCTTTCCGCCAAGTTCCTATCTCAATATCCCTTCTCACCACCAAACTCAGGGAATACAATATTACCAGTGTCATTGAAACACTCTATGTACCCTCCTCTTGCCTTGCTTTAATCTTCCTTCTCACAATCAGAAGTAAATATCATTCTGAATTTTTCCTAATTATTCTATTGACGTTATAATAATTATAATTTTATTACAATTATGTACCCCTAAAATAAATCATTTATTGTAACCATGCCTTAAACATTTTATATATGTAATCATATTGTTTGTATTTCTTTTTTTTTATTGAATCATAGCTGTGTACATTAGTTCAATCATGGGGTACAGTGTGCAGGCTTCACATGCAATCTGAGATATTTTTATCAACCTGATTGACATATTGTTTGTATTTCTGTGGCTTTTTTTCTCTCAGAATTATGTTGTTTTAGAAATTCTTGCATATTATTACTTGCAGATACTATCACTGTTATACTACATGTATTATTTTATTACATGAAAATATCAAAGTTTGTATATTTGTCTTAATAGAACTTTGCATGTGTGTGTGCATGTGCCTGTGGTCCATAACAGTGTTGTTACTGGTATTCTGCTATGTGATTCCTCATAAAGATGCAGGAGAGTTTCTCTAGGGAGGGATTATTTCAAGGAATGAAATTATTAGGTTGTAGGATGTGCACAATTTAGCAATGTCAAATTATTTTCCATAGTTTGTGTAATAATCTACATTCCCACAGCTGAGAATTTCAGTTTCTCAACATCACCATGAATACTATCTATTGTTAGATTTTAAAATTTAGCTCAATTTTGTTGATGTAAAAAATACTGTATTGTGGTTTTTATAATGAATTTTCCTGAATTTAGAATTAAATTAAATATATATTTATGCTGATGAACATTATATTTTCTATTCTTTGAAATGCCTGTTTTGTCTTTCAACTTTTTTTTTTTAATCATGAGGTGTTTTTCTCTTCTTTGAGGTTCATTTTTTTAATGTTGGGAATTCATTGAGGGTGCAAAGAACCAGGTTATACTGATTGTATGTGTTAGGTGAAGTCACTTTTATAATTGTGTCCCACCCCCAAAAGGTATGTCACACACTGTGACCCCTTTCCCCCACATCCCTCTGTCCTTCCCTCTCTCTGCTGTCCCCTTTCCCCTAGGTCATGAATTGTCCTTATATCAGAATTGACTACATAAGATTCTTGCTTCTAAACATTCAAAATTCTAGTTGTATGTCTATTAGAATTGCTGTATTCCAATAATTTATTTTTATTTGTGAGAAAATCTGATATATTTAATCTTGAGAAATTGTGGGGTCATCAAATACAAGGATTTTTAACACTCCAAGGGAATTTTAATATGCATTCAGAGTTGAGAAACTCTGCTAGATCCATTCAAAGAGAATTGATGTATTTAAGACTCTGAGTCATCTATCATTAATGTCCCTTAACAAATATTTCATCATTTTCCACACAAACTCTGTAAATAATTTTTGATATATTTGATCATAGATTTTAATAATGTTATTGAAAATGAAAATATTATATTTTGAAGTGTCATTTTCTTTTTTTTTTTTGAAGTGTCATTTTCTATGTGTTGTTAAAGAATAGAATTGCAATAGAACTTTTGTAAAGCAGTGATGTATCTAGTATCTTGCTAGAAATTTATACATTTTTTGCATTGAAATACCATATTTAATACGAAGAGACTTTATATTTTACAGCACTTGTGAATTTTCAGAAAAACTGAGCACAAAGGGCAGAGAGTTTCCTATTGTCCCACTTGTGCACACACATGCACGCACATATATACATATTCCTCCATTATTAACATCTTGCACTAGTGTGGCACATTTGTTGCAATTGATGAATAAATACTGATACATTATTATAAACTAAATTCCATAGTTTACATTGGGATTCATTCTTTGTGTTGAGTATTCTATGAGATTTGACAAATATATAATGACATGTACCGACTATTGCAGAATAGTTTCACTGCCCTAAAATTCTCATGATCCACCTATACTTCTCTCTCTCTCTGAGAAGCTATGGAAACCACTAGTCCTTTCATTGTCTCCATAGTTTTGCTTTTTCAAAATGTCATGATGGAGTCAAAATCATACAGTGAGTAGCCTTTCCAGATTGGCTTCTTTTACTTGGCAATATGCATTTAAGATTTTCCCCATGTGTTTTTGTGACTTGTTTGCTTATTTATCTTTATTGCTGAATAATATTTCATTGAAAAGGAATATCATATTTTTTTCCATTCATTTATCAGAGGATATTCTGGTGTATTCCAACTTTTAGCAATTATAAATAAACTTGGTATAAACACTCATGTGCAGGTTTTGTTGTGGACATAAATTTTCAACTCATATCAGTCAATACCAAGGAGCACAATTGCTGGATTGCATGGTAAGACTGTGTTAAACTTTGTAGGAAACTGTCAATCTGCCATCCAAAAATGGCTGTACCATTTTGCAGTTGCACCAGTAGTGAATGAGATTTCCTGCTGCTCCACATCCTCATTTGGTGTTGTTTGGGGGATTTTTGCCATTCTAATAGGTGTACAAATGTATCTCATTGTTGTCTTTTTTAAATTTTAAGTAAATTTATTTCAGGTTAATGTGAGGGTACAAGCAACCAGGTCAAAATATTTGATTTTGTTAGGTAGAGTTCATCTTGTGGTTATGTCCCACACACAAAAGGTTTGCCACCCCAGCCCCACCCCATGCTCATTCAGTGAGAGCACTCCAAGCTCCTCTTCTTCCCTTTTTACTCTTCCCCACAATTTGAATTGAAATGAGCTTTTCTCCTATTTGGGCATGCGTTGGATCATCTACTGGCTTCGTTTTAGTATTGAGTACATTGGATATTTGCTTTTCCATTCTTGTGATACTTTACAAAGAAAAATGTGTTTCAACTCCATCCAGGATATTACAAAAGATGTGAAGTTGCCATAATTTTATAGCTAAATAGTATTCCATGGTGTGCATGTACCACAATTTGTTAATCCATTCCTGTGTTCATGAGCACTTAGGTTGTCCCCACATCCTGGAGATTGTAAATTGAGCTGTGATAAGTAATCTAATGCAAAAGTCCTTATAATAAAATGATTCTGTTTCTTCTGGGTAGATGCCTAGTAATGGGATTACAGGATCAAATGGGAATTCTAATTTGAGATAGAAGCTTGCGAAAGATTTTATGAAGAAGATTTCCGTGGCAATTACAACAGCAACAAAAATAAATGAATGGGACTTAATTAAATTGAAAAGCTCTGTACAGTTAAGGAGAAAGTAGCCAAAGAAAATAGATAACCTTCTCATTGTTGCCTTGATTTGCAATTCTGTAGAGTTATATGATGCTGAGAGCATCATTTAGTATGATTGTTTAACATTTTTCAAACTTCTTTGGGTAGAGATTTCTTTAATTCTGTTATTTTTACTTGCTTTCTGTTTGTTTTGATTTCTTCTTGAGTTTTAAAAAGCCTCTGTATATTTTGGATATTCATCCTTTACCAGATATGTGTTTTGCAAGTTTTATTTTTTTTAACTGTGGCTTGTCTTTTTATTATTTTAACAGTTTCTTTGGTAGAACAGTTCTTTTGTTTGTTTGGGATTCATTGAGGGTACAAAGAATTAGACTACACTGATTGCAGTTAGTAGGTAAAGTCCCTCTTATAATTGTGTCCCACCCCCAAGAAGTATACCATACAGGTAACTTCCCATCTCCCTCCTTCCTCCCCTTTCCCCAACCCCTCATTCCCCTACCCCTCCTCGTAGTAGATCATGTATTGCCTACATACTAGAATTGAGTACCTTGGATCCTTGTTTCTCCATTCTTGTGATGCTTTACTAAGAAGAATATTCTCTACCACCTTCCAGGTTAATAGAAAAAATGTAAAGTCTCAATCTTTTTGGTGGATGAATAGTATTCCATGGTATACATATACCATAGCTTGTTAATTCATTCCTGGGTTGGTGAGCATTTAGGCTGTTTCCACATTTTGGTGATTGCAAATTGAGCCACCATAAACAGTCTAGTGCAAATGTCCTTACAATAAAATAACTTTTGTTTTCTTCTGGGTAGATGCCTGGTAATGGGATTGCAGGATCTAATGGGAGGTCTAATTTGAGTTCTTTGAGGATACTCCATTCTTCCTTCCAAAAAGGTTGTATTAGTTTGCAGTACCACCATCAATGTAAAATTGTTCCCTTCTCTCCACATCCAAGCCAGCATTGGCACCTATGGGACTTTGTGATGTAGGGTATTCTCACTGAGGCCAGGTTATATCTTAGGGTGGTTTTGTTTTGCATTTCTCTGATGATCAGGGATAATGAGCATTTTGTCACATGTTTGTTATCCATTCGTCTGTCTTTGTTAGAGAAAGTTCTGTTCATATCTCTTACCCAGAGGTAGATAGGATTGCTTACTCTTTTTCTGTTGATAAATTTTAGTTCTCTATTGATTCTGTTTTTTTTTTTTTAATCTAAATGTTCAATTTTCTTTCCATCACAAATCATGGCTTTGGTATTATATTTAAGAAATCATTAACTAATCCAAGGTCATCTAGATTTTCTCTTACATTGTTTTCTGAGGTTTTATAGTTTTTCATTTTATATTTAGGTCTATGATTCATATTTAGTTAATATTTATGAAAGGTGTAACATTTGTCTAAGGATCTTTTTTGATATTTCCTTGCACGCAGATGGCTAGTTGTTTTAGCACCATTTGTTGAATACTTTTCTTTAGATTTTCAAACATTTTTAGCGTATTATTTTGAATAGTTTGAGTTTTCTATATGAACAATCATACCATCAGGTAATTAAGAGTGTCTGTTTCTTCTTTTTTAACTTTAAATGTTCTTTGTATATTTTTTGCCAAATGCATTGGCTAGGGGCTCCAGTACTTTGTTGAATTGATGTGTTGATTGGAATGCATCTTGTCTTATTTCTTAATTAAAATAAATTAATTTTAACATTTCACTATTGAAGGTTTCAAGAAAGTGGTAATGACATAATTACATATCATAAAATTCATTTTTTAAAAGTGTGCAATTTGGTGATTTTTAGTTTATTTAGAAAGTTGTGCTACTACCAACACTATTTAAGAATATTTAGTCACCACAGAAATAAATCCTTTAGGCTTTAGCAATCATTACCCATTTTATACTAGTCCCAGCCCCTGGCAACCACTCATCCATATTCCATGTAAGTGTAGTCATACAATAAGTTGACTTTTGTTTCTGGCTTCTTTCACTTAGCACAATATTTTTAAGATTCATACATGTGACAAAAAGTATCAGTATATCCTAAGTTTTTATTGTTGCATAATACTGTTGTTTATATATATATGAGCTTTTAATCAATTAATCAAATGATGGACATTTAGGATGTTTCCTCCTCATAGACTATTTTGAATAATACTGTTACATTAATTTTGAATAATACTGTTACATTAATATCCCTGTACAAATTTTTGTGTGTACATATGTTTTCAATTTTTTCAAGTGTGTGTGTATGTGTGTGTGTGTGTGTGTGTATATGCCATATGGCAACTCTGTACTTAATTTTTTTATGAAATACCAAACCATTTTCCAAAGTGACTGTACTGTAATTTTGTAATGCCTTTTATTAAGCCAAAAAGTTTCATTCCATTTCTAATTTTGCTCATTCTTTTTGTTGATTTAAAATTATAAAAGGATGTTGGATGTTGCTAAAATTTTTCTGCACCTATTTAGTAATCACATGTATGTTTTTGTCAAATTTGGTTAATTTGGCAAATTGTATCAGTAGATTTTTAATGTTAAACCATCATTCCTGGAATAAATTTAACAGGGCTATTATGGCTTGACTTATTCATGCTCATCTTTACCTCAGTTTGTTAATTTTTTAGTTGGAATTTTTGCATTAATTTTAATAAATATGATTTCAAATACTTTTTACTTTCTCATTTTATCTTTTCCTTGTGTTGGCAACACATTTATACTAGCTTCATAAAATTAGTTTGGGTTAATCCTTCATTTTCCATTCCTTTAAAGATTAGAATAGCCTATTTCTTGAATGTTTGATAGAACACACTCTTAAAACTGTCCAGGTTTAATAATATTTGTGTGTAAGCCTTTCAAATACTGATTTAACTCCATTAATATTTTTATCAGATAAATAAAATATATAATATCTTCCTGCATCAATTTCAATTATTTCCTTTCTTTTATTTCGCCCACAATTTCCAAACAATTAGAATAATATCACCCACAATATTCTCCATTTTAATATCTGCTGTGTCCATATTTATGTCTCTTCTTATTTTCTAATAAGATGACCCTGGTCCAGGAATAATGGTTTCCTGGTTTCCAGCATATATCTAAATAAGAATTTTTCCTGGAAAAAAAAAAAAAAAAGAATTTTTCCTGGACTGCAGGTATGTTTGAAATTGAGGAATTGAGTTTCCAGAAAGTCTTCTGTGACCTTATTCTTTTCTGATTTCAAAAATAAATCAAGTTATTTTTAACTAAGTGATGTGGAAAATATAAGATTTTAAAAGATTCCAGTTTATTATTAACTTTTTCCCTAGAATAATCTCTGTTAATAGTTTAGAACTCATTCTTCTCAAATATTATTTATTCACTTCTTTATAAATGTGAACACAGTACATATACTCTTTGAAGCATTGCTTTTCTTTTTTTACTCAACACATCTTATTTTGTTATGTTTGATGTCCTGGGATTTAAGAGTACTCATGATAAGTTGCATTATTTTAAGGCTGATCTATTTTCATTTCCACCTAAAATCTTCTCTCTTGAATATTCCAGCTCATAGTTTTCTCTCCCTTCTTTGATGTACATTAGCATTTCTCTTATTAGCCTAGTGTGTTGACTTATGCCTCTAATCTTAGCACTCTGGGAGACCGAAGTGGGTGGATCACCTGAGCTCAGGAGTTCCAGACCAGCCTGAGCAAGCATGAGACCCCCATCTCAACTAAAAATGGGAAAATTAGTTGAGTGTTGTGGCGGGTATCTATAGTCCCAGCTATTTGGGAGGCTGAGGCAAGAGGATTGCTTGAGCCCAGAAAGAGTATGAGGTTGCTGAGCTATGACACAATGGCACTCTACCCAGGGTGACAAAGTGAGATTCTGCCTTAAAAAAAGGAAAGAAAGTAAAAAGAAAAGAAAAGAAAAAACATCCACCTTATTATTTAATACTTCCGCAATCTAGTATTTGATTACCTACCAGCATCTATTTTGTTCAATACCTATGCTTCTTGTTCCATATGAATCAGTCTTGCCTCAGTAAGAGTCAGTCACTTATTTAATTATTATTTTTGTAAAACCACAGTGGATACTCATTTGTTAACTTCATTTGTTCTTATAAATCTGAACTTCTATGCTTTCATAGACCACGGGTTTGTGTTTTAATAATGACCCACTTCAGGAGCTGAGCTCAGTAGCATATATTAAATATTTTGATGATGCTTTGGTTTTGTTTGGAGACAGAAATTTCAGTGTCACATTTGTAAGGTTATTCACTTGTGAGTGGCCAGTGCAGTTGTCTACCATCAGTGGACTAGATCTTCTCAAATTCTCAGTCAATACCCCTTATCTACTCCTCAAATAGGGCAGTAATCATCCATTTGTATGATCTCCAAGTGACAGGGAGGGCTTCAGGCTTCAGGGTTTTCAACTCAGTTAGCTTTGTCAATTTGCCCATCACAAAGGGCTTCAGTTTCTCTCCAGTTGAGCTGGAACAAAGCAGAATTGTCAAATGTTCTTTGGAAAGTTTTCTTGTCTTACATTTTTCCCCCTTCATTATGAGGATGCTTGCCAGGCATTATCTTGAAAGAGTCTGCACTCTTCAGAATTGAAGATGTTATCATCTTCAAAGACTCTGGTGACATCTGGGAACATTTTGATAAACTCTAACACAATTTCTAATGGAACATTATTGGATTCACCACACAAGACTTTCTTGGAGGTCTTGTGTCACCATTTATATTTCTTGAGCCAGCTACTTGGTGTTTGAAAATCTGCCATCCTGAAATTCTATGCAAACTTATGATCAACTCTTGGATCATTGGCCTGGGTATGTAGGTGTTAATTGTCCTCATTTGTGTGAACCAGATGAATGTGACTTCATTTACTTCATTGAGGGAAGTTTTCCTCCTTTTCTGTTCTAGATCTCCACTTGCTGTATCTTTCCATGTACTCATGTTTACATTTTTGGATATTGCTAACTGTAGTCTTACTAACACCAAAATGTTCCACCACCTTTCTTTGGTGCTGCTTTTCAGAAAATGTAGACCAACCTCTTCATTCAATGTCATCTCTTTGAGTTCTTTCCTTTGATCCATCACATCTAGATTGACTGTAAAATTTTAAGTGATTGTAAGATGTACCTAGAATTCATACCAGCCCATCACTTGAAAAAAAATCTTCCATAGCACATGATAAACAATAGGAAATTAGGCCTAACCCAACATTTGGTAATAATAGAACATGAAAAAATGACTTATACTAAAGAAAAAAATAATATAACTAAGGGCCAAAGCCCACAACTTCTATTCCTTGGGGTAAAAGTAAACTCAATTGGTCCAGATATAGAGGGAAAATTAATATTATAGCCAAGATACAGCTTACAGAGGTGGTCAATATATAGTGGTTAATCTTCCATTGGGTACATGTGATACAAGTGTCTGGTCTATGAAAATAAAGTCAACTTAAGGACGTGGTCAATGTAGGATGGTAGTCAACTATAGAAGCACTCAAAATGGAGTGGTCTATTTCCCAAATTTACCTCTGAAATGAAAAACTGTAGAGATAATTATGTGTATGAAGCCTATACTACTAAATGTTTAATATGGAATTCATTTTATATTTCTCAGTAAAATTTCCAACTACCTCAGGATTCCACATATATGGTTCATGTTAGAAATGTTGAATGTGTACCAAGACCTTAATTATCAGTAAGCTATAAACTTATGCATAAAGTCAAATCTTTCCCTGACCTATTGCACACTTCTGATATTTATGTCAGTGAAAAAACTAGGGTAACTAGATTGCTATACTGAGCCCTCCTCCTTGGTGTCTCCCAAGAGCTTTTCCTTTTTTGATCTATCCTTTTACTCTAAGATGTTATTTTTACCTCTTTCCATCAAAATTTTATTTTTTTCTTTCAATTCTCAGGGCAATATTATTTTCTCAAAAAATGGACAAGGTACAAGCTCTCAAGGATTGAATCTTTATCCTACATTTTTCTTTTCTGACTCAGAAAGGGTGCTAGAAAAGCCTTAGCTTGATGTTTCTATTAAGGAAAAAAATACAACTCTGAGAAATATCTAAATTAGGTAAGACGTACAACAGGATTGTTTGAGGATTTTGGGAAGGTCACAAAACTTTACTTTTTCCTCTTGTCTCTAATTCTCTTTGGGGCACTGTAATAATTGACATTAATGTTGATAGTATCCCTCTTAAAGTCAGCAAAACAGAGAGGAATATTGTCCATCTACCTCTTCTATTGAGATGTGTGAAAACTGGTCGATAGTACCCTTGGTTGGCCTAACAAAAACCACTTTATAAGGCTTAAAAGTAAGTAGGTCTTTGAAAATTACCAAAATGAAACATTTCACAGTCAGTTTTTCCTAGAAGCACAATATTAATAAATAAATCAAGGTGGCTGCCTCTTAGACAATGCATATTATTATAGCCCAAAGCTACTTGAAGAGGAATTTCTTAGTGGAATGAAGATATTTAGCAGGTAAGATGTGATTCAAAAGTCCTAATAGTGAAGAAGGGAAAAGTAGAATGGGTGGTAATTGGTGAAAAGCATTTATATTGTCCTCATGGCTAAGTGGTAGGTTTTATTTTTGTGAAACATATCTAAAAAAGCCTTTATGATCATAATGGGGCCTTAAAATACTTCATGTAAAAACAGTCTTTGTCTTGAAGCACCTATTTTAATTTAAGGGTTTAAAAATTAGCTGTAGCTCATTAGATATTCTGTTGGTAAGATTTACAGTCCTAAACCCACCCTACTTTCTATGATGTGGGTTTAAATGGGACAATTAAGCAAAACTGTATTACAGCTACTTATGAGTTAGATTCTTGTAAAGTCTGGAGTTTTTGATGGGGGTAAGGGGCTTTTTAAAATCCCTTTCAATCTGTTCTCCCACCATTTTATCTACCCCAAAAGTAACTGTAACTCAGTTTTCCATAGTCACCATGAAAAAATATTTATCAAGCTAAGCTTTTCTCCTTAATGACATATTTTATAGCAAAATGGAATCCAGACATGCACTGGATAAACGTATACTGGACTATAAATAAGTACTCTTATGTTCTTGTCCTTGTTTTGCCATTAAATAAATGTGTGACTTTCAGCAATTGTCCCAATGTCTTTCTCTCTCTTTATCTCTATCTCTCCCTCTCTCTTTCTTTCCCTCTCTCTCTCTCTCTCGGATACAGTTTCACTTTTTTCAAAATAAAGAGACTCAATTACATGATCTTTAAGGTCTCTTTCATATATAAAATTCTATAATCTTTTGACTCTATTAAAAAATAAATAGCAAAACCAAGCTGTATTCTAAGCAATAGTCAGGAGTGGTAACAAATCTTATAAGCAAAATAAACAAACAACAACAAGAAGAACAACAACAACAAAATGGTAAGGAACCAGAATAAAATGTCCTTTGGTGTATAAATTAAGTCATCGAAAGAAATAAAATACTAATTCGGTACTCTTAATATTTTCTAAAGCCCACTGCTTCCCCCTGCACAAAAAGGTATTGCAGGTAGTTGATAACTGGTAATCACAATTAATTGAAAGAGATTCAGAAATTCAGTGAACCAAGATGAAGATTGGAAGATTATACACACAAACAGAAGAATAGGATACACTGAACTAAAATAAGTAGTTGGCTATATAGGAGTTTCTGACTTACCAGGGCTGTGTATTTGCTGAGCTCACCACTATGGTCCTGAACAGAAAAGACTTTTAAGGAAACACTTTATTTTATTTATTTCATTTTATTTTATTTTATTACTATTTCAGGTTAATTAAGGATATAAAAAATTAGGCTACTACATTTGCATCTGTTAGATAAAGTCCCTTTTATAATTGTACCTGCCCCAAGAAGTGTGCCATAGACCCTAACATCGTGCCCATTAGTGGGAGCATACCCATTCTCCCTCCAGCTCACTCATTAAAAATATACTAATTGCATGCACTAATGGCTACAATCAGGATATATCCTTTTATTGAACCAATTTGAGTTTGAAAATAAATCTAGAGAAAAGTACAAGCTTGCATTTTGCTTTCATATCACTGCAAATATTAATTGGTTTCAGTTTTTAGTTGTCAAACAACCCAGTCACACAGCATCTTCCAACCAAAGGAGATTATAATAAACTCTATGTTGAAAGAAGCCCTAGTTTGCATGATTTCATTATCTCATCTTTGGGCTGCAAGCTCTTTAAGTCTAGAAGTTATACCTTATTTGTCTACATATCCTCCATGGGGTCTTACAAAGTATCTACTTTGGTCTCAAACTGTAAGCACTAAAGTTGTCATGTTAATCAATAAAGAAATTCTTGTATTTTCAGAAGTCAAAGGTAGTAAATATTTGACTATTGTAGATTGGGTAAGATTTAGTGGATGCCTAACTGTAAATATATGTTAGGTTTTCTGCTGGTGGGACTGCAAACTGATACAACCTTTTTGGAAGGAAGTATGGAGAACTCTCAAAGAACTCAAGCTAGACCTCCCATTTGATCCTGCAATCCCATTACTAGGCATCTACCCAGAAGGGAAAAAAAATCGTTGTATCATAAGGACACTTGCACTAGACTGTTTATTGCAGCTCAATTTACGATCGCCAAAATGTGGAAACAACCTAAATGCCCACCAATCCGGGAATGGATTAACAAGCTATGGTATATGTACACTATGGAATACTATTCAGCCATTAAAAAAATGGAGACTTTACAGCCTTTGTACTAACCTGGATGGAAGTGGAACACATTATTCTTAGTAAAGCATCTCAAGAATGGAGAAG
>CAUYON010021080.1:0-41249 GCA_963573935.1 Arctocebus calabarensis
GGCTGCAACCAAAAAATGGCTGGGCGTTGTGGCGGGCACCTGTAGTCCCAGCTACTTGGGAGGCGGAGGCAAGAGACTCGCTTGAGCCCAGGAATTGGAGGTTGCTGTGAGCTGTGATGCCATAGCACTCTACCCAGGGTAACAGCTTGAGGCTCTGTCTCGAAAAAAAAAAAAAAAAAAAGAATATGGCAGGGGTTAGAGGGCCCTTTATGATCAGACTTTTGTTGGATGGCACCACTGTGATTTTTTTGACATGGAGCCTCAAGCTGTCACCCTGGGTAGAGTGCTGTGGCATCACAGCTCACAGCAACCTCCAACTCCTGGGCTCAAATGATTCTCCTGCCTCCGCCTCCCAATTGCCTCCCAAGTAGGTAGGACTACAGGCGCCCGCCACAACATCTGGCTATTTTTTGGTTGCAGCCATCTTTGTTGTTTGCGGGCCTGGGCTGGATTTGAACCTGCCGGCTTAGGTGTATGTGGCTGGTGCCTTAGCCGCTTGAGCCACAGGCGCTGAGCCTGCACCACTGTGATTTTAACATTGTTTGTTTGTGATCTACCTAGAGTAATACGGGAGACTCCACCTATTTTAATAATTCTGCCTTTGCACAAAGGATTTCAGTAATTTGTCTGGTGGAGTTCCTTTCAGTAGTGGTATATGGCAACCACATATACCACTCAGTGTAAAGCCATTCTTGCTCTCTGTTCATAGCTCTATATTAATAGCAATATTGCTAGGTTTCAGCCTCCAGTTTATTCATTAGACTTGACTCTATCTGATGTATTCCAAAGAATAGATTGAACATCATTGAGCCCATTAGGATGAACGTGCCCTTTGGAAGCCGTATCATACAAGGGCTGGAGTGGGATATGGAGGCAGAGTGTCCAGGGTATAGGCAATAAGAAGATGCATTGTCTATAGAAATTTTGAAAATAATACAACTGACTAAAATGCAGTCTCTTTTTGTCACCATAAACCTGCAATTATAAGCAATGTTAGGAATACACCTCACTTCCCCACTCCTATTTCCCTCCTCTTATGCAATTGCTCAGAAAGTGGCTATAAAGGGGAATTTCCAATACTTTTGAATAACAGAAATGTGAATTAGAATGTGTTGTCCCCACTGTGGTGAGGGTTTTGAAAGAGATACTATTTATTTGGGATATTTATTTATAAGAAAAATCATTCCATTTTGTGACTGCCCTTTATACATTAATTTGGGCGTTAGTTTATGAATTTATTTCTAGTCATATGGACATTTGTCTACATTTTGCTCTCTAGGTTGTAAGATCCATGAGGGCAGGTCTGGACCTCATTCATCCTGAGGTGTCCATAGGGTCTTGTCAGAACTGTGTCAGGTACACATCATTGACCCCTAATGTATCTGCTGGAGGACTGAAACTAGGCTAGCAGTGAGGCAGCGTTTTCCTTTTGTTTCTGTTAATCATCAGCATGACATTCAGGGCAATGGCCCTGGCCTGCTGCTTTGATGGGTCTTCCTCTCATGGAGGCGAGAAACTCAACATGACCGCTGTTCAGAGAGAGAGGCGTTCCAGTTACTGACAAAGGTCCAAGGCTCATACACACATGGCCTGTGACCCACATCTGCTGGGAAGGGGATGCCTCTCCCTGTGACCACGTGTACGCCCCAGGTAGCTCTTCAATGAATACCCCTCTTCTATTTTTCTTTCCACACTCTGTTATCTGCACGAAATGGAGAACAAGAAGCATGGGGTGCAAGAGAAGAAAACAAGTAATTTTTCTCAGAAACTGTAGTCCTATGAGAGAGTCTTCATTGCAAGTACGATCCTGTAGGAGATGAGCAGGGATCTAGGGGGGTTGGAGAATAGTTTGAAGGCTGGCTGTGACTCTGAACTTTAATTTTGAAAAATATGAATTAATATGATGCTTGTAAAGGTAATGGTTGGAACTGGTCCACAATCGTCAGTAATCATGGGACGTTCTTGGATATCCAGTCATAGTGGGATTGGCCTAAAGGAAAAAATTACCCTCTTAAAACCTTATTGTTAAGTTATAATGGTGGGAGGAGGTGAAGGGATGCTTAGCCCAGAAAGGACTATTTTTATTATTATTATATTTTTTGTCATTTTGAATGCCCACCTTGATGTTTTCTAGGTGAGGCTCTAAGATGGAAGGGAGCAAATGCATCCCCTGTACTGTTTGGGTTCATCTCATCTCCAAGGAATCTTCCAGAAGGAGAGTGGCCTTGTGAATTAGAGCAGGTCTTCAGGACTAGAGAGGTGTCATCTGGAACTTTCAGATGTTACTCAGCTTCTGGGACTACAAGAAGCCAAACATGGATTTTCATTTTGGAAAATGGAAAAATACGGTCATTTTTGAGTTCCTGAGATAAGATGGTAGAATGCAGAGGAACTGAAAATATCTACATTTCTCTACCTCGGGCTCTTTGCCTGTGAGTTTGCAAGTGAGAATTTAGTTGACTGATATGCAAGTGCTTTTGCACTTATAGACTTGACATGAGATTCGAATAGAAGAAGTTAATAAATGTTTGGCTTTGTTTTTCTCCCTGAGAAGAGCTCTTGGACTTTCCCCCTAGCCTTTCTGAAAAGAACAGCTGAGTGGGCAACCCTAAACTGAATCTGAATAAAGCCAGATTCTGAGTATCTGGCAGAGTATCTGATCTAAAGAAAAGAATTCTTGCCTTAGGAAACACCGTGTGCTTCTTAGATTTCTGATAACATGCTTAGATAAGTGGGTTTAGGAACCATAATTACCACCATCTTCCTTGTAGAAAGTCTTTGAGTAACTTAGAATATGATCTTTTTGGCTCCTGTACATTGCCATTTGTTATTCAGACAATAAAAAAATGCAAGTCCAAGCATGACCTTGGGCAAGGCACTCAACAGTTTTAAGCCTGTCATCTATGAAATGTCAGGGTTGGACCTAGTGACCTCTGAGGTCCCCACTAGCACCAGAAGCTTCTGATTTGGATGCAGAGGGTGACAGGTGTCACAGGTGAAGCCATGTGTGCACCCCCCATGCCATTTCTTTCTCATGATTTCTTATATTTTCCTTAGTGCCTAAGAAATAACATTGCATAGATGCAGGACTTCATTCTAAAGCAAGGTTTTGAACTTTGCAAAGAAATGTTCTGGTTAAGATAGAGCAATTAAAAATAGGATCAAAACATTATGTTTAGGTCTGCACATTATTGCACAAACCCATTCCCTTTTTCTCTCCTTTGTCAAAGGATTTAGGCAGCTTACTTTTTTGGCTTTCATCAAGTATCTTATTTTCCTTCCTGTTCAAAATAAGCTCCGTTTCCTTTTTTCCTGGCTAGATGAAAGCCTGTGTACTCTGCTCTTCCTGATATGTGTATCAACCCCACAGTCATGCTACAGGGGTTCACGTCACTCCAGATAGTCAGTTTCCAAGGTGAGTTTGGAGACTGTGGGATGGAAAACAAGCTTCGTTTTCCTTTTCAGATCTCTCCAATACACACTTTCTGCGCACTACTGCAGAGAACCCGTTCAAAAGGGACTGTTTCCTTCC
Source organism: Arctocebus calabarensis (assembly GCA_963573935.1). Taxonomy (NCBI): domain Eukaryota; kingdom Metazoa; phylum Chordata; class Mammalia; order Primates; family Lorisidae; genus Arctocebus; species Arctocebus calabarensis. Next base: position 3,533 of record CAUYON010021080.1, read on the forward strand.
CTGACTCGGTGCCAAATCAGGAAGAGGCACATAATATATTGTTGTGTTTATTATGCATCATTTTGCTGCTGACACCGGGGCCATCAAGTATTGGGAAATTTACAGCCAGGGAGGTCCAGCCATCATGCCTGAAGTGAAGGACAAAGTATTCTGTTATTCATCTCCAGCTCTGGCCCTTTATGATCAGGCAGTGAGCAATATACTTGTCAAAGTCAAAATAACCTTCACTTTAGAAAACATACTTGTCCTTAATTGCCAGAATAAGAATACATAAGCAGCCTTGCTCTTGATAATGAAGGCTGAGTTGATGTAAGTTTTGAGTATTTTATAATTTGCCAATAGCAGTGTCCTCAATTAAGTTTTAATTCACAAATTATGTGTTTACTGCAGAAGTAGAAAAATGAAAACAACGTTGTAGTTTGGAACTATTTGTACAGCCTAATATAAACATAACTCTCATACATATTTACGCTGTATATTTTTTTCTTTCTTTCTTTCTTTTTTTTTTTTTTAGAGACAGAGTCTCACTTTATCACCCTCGGTAGAGTGCTGTGGCGTCACAGCTCACAGCAGCCTCCAACTCCTGGGCTTAGGTGATTCTCTTGCTTCAGCCTCCCGAGTAGCTGGGACTACAGGTACCTGCCATAACGCCTGGCTATTTTTGTTGCAGTTTGGCTGAGGCCGGGTTTAACCTGTCACCCTTGGTATATGGGGCTGGCTCCCTACCCACTGAGCCACAGGTGCCACCCTGTATTTTTTTCTTTTAAGTCAAACCTAAGGCCACTTTCCTGTTGCTATGTCCTCATCATCTGGGATTTGAATGCTATAACCAGAAAGATGTGAGTGTGAATCCCTGTGACACAGGCACATGTCTGGGTTCACTCTTCCGTAAAATGTTGGTAATGATTGTACCTGCCGACTAGAGAGGTGTTTTAAGGATTAAATGAGCTCGTACCTGTTGCGGCAGTTTTAGTACAGTGCTCGGCAGAGTACAAGAGCTTGAGGAAATTTGTCATTATCGTTAGTGCTCCCCTCTCCTATTTTTGTTAAAAATATTAGTCTATGAAACACATATTGCCACGTCCTTTATATGAAAGAGGCAGGAATAAAATGTTATGTGTGTATATATACTCGGCCCCACACAAACTGAGCCTGTGCTCGGGGCTTTCACAGCTCTTTATTTTGTGTATATGTGTTATGGTTTTAGATGGTTTGGGAGGTGCATAGTTTTGAGGAATTAACAGATGACTCAGAATCCAGAGGAGACAGTGAAAGTAATTCTTCCTTGATATGGCATTTCTGTTCACTGTTTACTGTACTTACCTCAAGATACACCTTATATGAGATAAAAAAAAATCTATCAATATTTTGGGGTGAGTTTAGTCTATACAGTGGCCTTCAAGCTTTTACGGTTAGGGATTATCTGTAAATAGGCAGGTTCCAATACGTGCATGGTGTCCCTGGGCCTACAGGTTGCAGCGTGGCCAAATGTAAGGGACAAAACGGGAAATGAGCTCCAGCTCTATTTTGGGAAGGACAAGGAAACTCTCTGGAATCTGGTCATTCTTCCCAGCTGAGACCAGGGGAATTGACAAGCATCTTGTGGACAGTTGGGTCATAGGGCCAGCATTTGCATTTCAGTCCTCTGTAATGACAGTGGGTGAGTTGTTAGAAGGTGAATTGGAGAAATGGACTTAAGACGAGAGAACCTGAGAAATGAAGTGACTGGCTATTTAAGTTGCAGAATAATTGGCTTGAGAGGTTTTTCCTTATTTTTGCTCTTCTTTCTGGTCTCACTGTAGGATTAAGTGTAGGTAAATGAACTGCTAATAGGCCATCATTTCAGACCAATAGTCTATTCAAAAATCAGGAGCAAGCGACAGAGGGCTCTATTTGAAATAAAAATTACAATTGGGGTATTTTTATCTTTTCCTTCTTCTCTTCAAACTAGGCAGAATAGACAGGTAAAACAGTCGGAATCTGTGCACAATTCTTCTTTCTCTCTCTCTTTCTTTCCCCCACACCCCACACCAAAAAGCCAAGTCTCGTCTCCAAATCCACCGTAAACTTTCTATTCAAGCTATACATGTCTTACCTAAAAAGTGCTTGGCTTTCACAAGGACCACCACTCGGAGAAGAGGAACCGTGAGGCATATTAATAGGTGAAGAAAGCTTTCTTGGGAAGGACCATAAACCTTGGAGGCCATAAACTCTGGAATTGGATTCCAGAATGAAAGAGCTATGAAAGCCCAGAGCACAGGCTAAGTATGTGTGAGGCCGAGTAAATAAAGGCTTTTGTCCTGAACTACAAAGTCAGTGAATTGCATAGTAGGCTCTGCCTCCTCTACCTCTGAGATTTCATTTTAGCCCAGTTTTGTCTGAGTGTGACTCTGCAATTAATGGATAACTTAAGATTTAATGAAATAGGGTCAAATTTTGGCTGGATAAAGTTTTTCTTGTTGTTATAAATTTTAAAGAGATATCCTTAACTAGTCTTTTGGACTGAATAAGAAACTGTCAGTGGGTTAGTATGTTGACCGTGAGAGGCACAGTTCTCTCCAGAAGGTTGCTCCTGGGGGCACAGCCGCCACTAGGGGCTGAAGGGGAGGCCCAGCTCTTGCTTGTCCTGTGTGTACCCCCAAAACCTGGAAGCAGTTCTTCACAAGAGTCAGCTTTCCATGTGGCCTCCATCTTTCCTGATACTGCAATCTTAAAAGTGCCTGTGTTTTCACAGTCTTCATAAGACCACAGATTTGTTCATACACATCCCCACTGGGGCCCCACTGGAGTTTCTGCCAAGCTCCCGGGGCCCCACTAGGCTCCCAGAGTGCATTCTCAGCACACAAGTTCACTGGGAGAAGCTGATGCTGCTGTGTATAAGTCCTTGGCATTTCTGTGGCTGCTTGCTAGGCCTCCAGCTGGTGCTATATCATATGTGTGAAGGCCACATTCTCTAGAGGGGAGGCTGAGCTTTCTTGCCTGGACAGCTTGGGCAGACCTCCAGGTGCTGACCAGGAATGGGCTGTAGCTTGTACAATGCTCTTCATTGACCAAAGTGTCAGGCCAGGGCTTGGCCCCTTTATACACAGACCCTTCAGCAGCCGCTCACAGTGGGCAGTGTGCTCTGCTTTAATTAGGAAAGATGGAAAGGTGCTTATTTTGCTTTGCGTCTGACTGAGCTATAGACTCTTAGTTCTTTAATACCAGTAGGGTGACTGAGCTTCCCAAGGTTGGCAGTCCCAGCTGGAAGCCATCTCCTGTAGAACCCCAAGGCATTGCTTTAATAAAGAGTTGATGATTATGCATGAGCCCTTGGAGACTGGAGAGGAAAATGCCACCTATGTCAGTTTAAATCGCGTGATTCATTTTTCCACTGAGATTTTAATAATTTGACATCTTCCTATTTAAAATTCTGAGAGGGCAATAAGCCAGTAGGGAACCTGGGGTTAGGAGGGAAGGGCACAGAGCAAGCCAACGTGTCACATGGTAAATGTTAGGACCGGACAGTTCGTGAAAGTGGGGTGGGGAACCCCATCAAGGGGAAGTGAGGCATACTGCTAGGGATTCCTCACTCACAGATGGAATATGCTTCTGCAACTCAGGACAGGAAGGGGAAGGTGACAGGGAAAGGGGGTCTAGGACAGATCCTGGACCCAGAAGCATAATGCTTCTTACTCTTGAGCAAGACGATAGAGCTCTTACCTCCTTCCTTCAGCAAACCTTTATAGACTGTCACTCCTTGCCAGGGTTGTGCCCTGGAGACCCTGGCTTGTCATCAGTCACATCTCCTTCTTCAGCGAGTCTTTCCATCTGTCCACACAGGCTGGGTGCTCCAAGAGAATTAACTGGAGTCAGCAGTGGCCTCCTGAATCCTTTGGAAAGACAAGATGCATATGCTTCTATTATACTGTTCAGGGTTTGGAAATGAGCAATCTTACATTGTTATGCAAATACAAAGGTAGTAGAATGTGTATAAATTACAATAGCTGCAATTACTCACAGAAAAATTTGTTGGTGTTTAGTTACGTTATTGTGTTCACTGAAGATTATAGCTTGTTACTTTCTGTTCTAATATATTTTAACCACTTAAGTTTTGAAATAGAAATGAAATGCTTAGCCAGAAAGATATATATGTTTCTTATATCACATTAGACAGGTTAATATGTTTTTGCATTTTATAACAGGGAACTTTATTAGCATGATGAAATTAATGCATGCAGGGCAATATCTTCTGAACCAGTTGTTACCAGTAGATAAAGTCTGATGTGGTAATTCCTGACTGAATCTTGGATCAGGGTTATTACCGAAGTAAAATCATTCACTGTGGAATGATCAGAGCTACAACATTGTGAATGATAAAAGAGGTACATCCATTTTCTGGTTTTAATTAGCTGAAGGGGTGTCCTGGGTGGTTTTGAAAGCCTCATCTTATCAATATTGTTATTTAGAAATGATTTACAATATTGTTACAGTGTCTGCTAATGTTTCTATCATTAAAGGTCTGTCGCTTCCATTACAAACTCATGTTGAAGGCTTAAGTATTTATTTCAAATCTCTGTGTATGTGTTCGAAAAGGTTTTTAAGGCTTGAAAACGCCAGAAATGACTGTTTATGGATGCAGCATTGTTGCTATTATTAATTCATATGACAATGCTCAGTTCCAGTCCCATAAAAAGATATAAGTCTAATTTTATTTTTGAGAAAATGACTTCTCTCCTTTATTCATTGATTGTTTATACTCGAAAGTGAGTCTTGGCTACCACAAAATCTGCATGAACAGACCTGATGAAATATACCTCCTGACACGAAATTATTAGGTTTGTTCTAATATGATATTTCAAATGTTAATAAAGTCTGCAGAATATCTTACTAATGATCTGAGGTGGCCCTGAGAGAAATTTCCATATTGTCAATTCCTGAGTAAGTATAAATGGACACATTTTTGAAGAAAAGTACTCTTCAAAAGATTACAGCAATTATGTTCCTGAAAATTCTGTTTGTCAAGTAACAGTAGGTTAAATCTTATTTCCCAGTCCGCACATTTATATCCAAAATCATTTCATAGGAAAGACCCAAACACAGTGGCTGTTGTAGCTACTGTGGGTAGCAGGAAGACGCACATTGGATCCATGCTTGTGCGATGCTCGAAGTTTTATATCGATAAGTATTTGTACCTCACAAAGCTCCTATCTCAGGAAGTGATAAATTTTCACAGAAGTTTTATTTTGAAGTTGAAGAGACCATATGAATTACCAGTTCTTATTTATGGCTTACAAATGAGACCAAAAGAGGTTGGGTGTTTGTTTAGAGACGAGTATCTAGTTACGCAAAAGACCCCGAGCAAGAATACAGCCAGGCTAACAGTCTTTCTTCCTGCTGCCAGCTGGCCCTCGGTTTGGGTGGTTGGAGAGTTCCCCAGTGCCCTTGAGAGCCCTGAGAGCCGTCAGAGAGTCTCACCCCTACTGCTGGTTTCCTTGATACTGACAAAGTAGTGTTACCACAAAACCTCCTGCTCTTCTTTCTGGTTCTTGGGTACAACTCTTTCCCAGGAAAGGAATCTCATTGGTAAAATGCTGAATTTTAGTATATAGATTTTCATATAAAAGGATTTTCTTCACATGGTGAGAGGCAATAGAACATGAATTACATATGTTTCAGAAAATAAACGAGTGTAAAAATGATCCTTTGAAAAGCCTTGAAAAAACACAGATAAGGAGATAAATATCATATTTAGAACGATGGTGGTGAGCTGAGCTCTAATTAGCAGAAAGTAGGAAACTAAATTTTAATTTTTGAGACAAGTTCACACTAATTCACTAAACTCAAAATTAATTTTCATAGATTAAAAAAATCCATGCAAGGAACTCTTAAAAATATACTTCTGTTTCTGAATGTCAGCTATTATGAAATATTTCTTTCCATTAACTCTCATATTTATTGTTATTAGAAGTTACATGTTTCTGATCAATCCAATAAACCTTTAAAAAAGCATCGTTGAGGGGTTTTGTATCAGATGTAACAGGGCCAGATACACTAATACATTTGTATTAGTGTGATGCTAGCTGGTATACAAGCACTCAGAATGCATGGTAGTCTAAACATTATAGAAATTTATTCTCATTTAATAAAATGTCAGTGGGATGAACTGGCAGGCTTCGGGGATGGTGGCTGTGTTGCAGGATAAGGTACAATTTACATCATGGAAAGCCCAGAGATAATGTGTCCCAAGAAGGTGAGAAGAAATTTGAGTAGAAGCAATTTTATTCCAATTTAGTAGATACCACAAAAAAGGCTGAAAATCCAAATTTGCTGATACCATATTTCCAATTTATCCTAATGATATGCTTGCACCAGGTTGCCCACCAATTATTCCTGTTTGGCATTTTGTCACTCTCCGCTAGATTATTACACAAGTTCACAACTGGACAGGATTTATTTATGGCCCCTGGAGAGGTAGATTACTTCTAGTTCTGACAGAGCTAATCAATGCCTAAAGAACTGTGACTCTGTCCCTACACAGCAAAATGATGCCTGGAGGACTTTTTGAGGTTATAGGTCTCTCGAAGTCCACGCATGCCAAGTTTATGCTGTGTTGGTTATCTACATTTTCTACAGCAGTATTCCTTGACTGTGGTGGTACGTGGGCATTACTGGAGGACCTCCTGTGATCTGCAGAATTACTGATGCTCGCTCTGCCCCGTACTATGTGGCTCTGACTGTCCTGGGGTGATACCTGGACGTTGATAGTTTTTAACAGCTTTCCATCTAAGTCTAAGACGCTCTTTAAAAATCAAAGATACCCAGGATATTTAGCAAGGGTTGAGAGTCACCAATCAAAAGTGATAGCCCGTTTATGGTGTTGTTTGATGCGTGGAGATCCTTTCATCAGGAATCACCCATAATCTGGCAGTCTAGGAGCCACCAGGAAGAAGTTGGAGCTGGTGGGTTTGCTGCGGATGGTCTCAGTGTTGTAGGAAGAATGCTGTTATCTCTCAGATGTTTTGTGCTCACTTCTGAGATGAACTTAAGAGTTTATGTTTAACCTGATGACAGGGAAAACATGAAAAGCAAATAGGCTCTAGTAATGTTTATTTTACCCCAAAAGATGACATTTATTTATTTCTCTTCCATTACTATGAGTTGTAACTAAGAGTGACTTTTGTTTATATTTAAGGAAATATTTCAGTGTTTAATCATTCATTGATTCAAAATATTTGTTTTTCCTCTTATGTATCAGCAGCCCAACAGTCCTTCAAGCTAAAACATCAGTCTCCTCACAACCAAAATTTACTGGGAAAATAGACAAATCATTTTGTAGAGTTACAGTTGATCCCTTACCACCTTAGAGACAAATACTTTACAGTGTTATGTGATAGGCCATTGAATGGTTTTTTCAACGATGGAAGTTTGCCAGTTATTACTTTTGTTGGACAAAAGATATTAATAGAGCACTCGCTATAATGACTTCAGGATTTCAACTGTACTTACCAAACTCTGGTGAAGTGATTCTAAATATTTTGTACTTACAGCACACCACCACCAAATCAGAGAATTTTGGATTGTATACATGAAAGGGATAAAATATAAATATAAAAAATAAGCATAGAGTTACTTATAATAGAGAAAATTGAAGAAGTGTAAACACCAAGGAAAAGTGTACAAGTTAGGGTACATTATATGATGGAATGTTATAAAACAGATTAAAGTTTTGTAAAAGAATATCAAAAAACTCTCAAAGTATTTAGAGAAGAAGCTGAATGTTAAACAATAGCAATAGCGTGATGCCTTCTAGAATGTCTAACTATCATGTTGACTCTGTTTTTCTCCATCCCCGGGAACTTCGGGGTGATGGTAAAGTCAGAGAGTTGTCCTGAACGCTTACCCACCCATCTACAAGGGGTCTGTGTATCTGCTTTTCTTAGGCCTGGGTTTCCCATTTTCTGGTGATTTCTTCAAAGCATGATGCTAGAATATCCAAGCAAGACAATATGGCAAGACAAGATGGAGGTTGTACAGAAAGTTTCCTTCCTAGCCATGACTGGGAGCAAAGTGATGGGTCAGCAGCACTCCGGAGCTCTTCCGTTCAGTGTGAGTCTCATTTCCACTGACTGCACCATTCTTGGTGGCCCCCCACCCCTCTCCAGTCCCTCCCCCAGAGGGAAGGAAGCTCACCAGAACATACCTACTCCCATTCCTTATTAGTGTTTTCCTCATTTGTGTTCGGTTTCCCTTATGATTATGTTATATTAGGAGCATCTGTGTCACCTTGGAATTTCAATTTTTTAAAATTTTTACTTAACAGTGGTGTCTCTCTTACCTTTTGAACTTCCCGAATACTGGTTCTCGTTCACCAATTTGTAGGATTATGAGAGCTAAAATGTGCAGTTCTTAATTTGTGTTGGACACTCTTCTAAGTGCTTTCCAAATATTAACTTATTTAATCTCCATAATCACCTTATGAAGTAGGAACTGTTATTTCCTTATTTTACAGAGAAGGGAATTGAACACAAGGAATATAAGTAATTCACCTAAGGTCGTGCAACTACAAGAAAATGCTCATAGGAGAAATGCCGGAAGCAAATATAAGATGCTTAGTAGTGTTTATTTCTGGATGTAGGACTATAGATGGCTTTAAATTTCTTTTATGTACTGTACTATATTTTCCAAAACAAATACACGTTACATATACATATTATTTTTAAAAAATCTAAAATATTATTGCAAAGAATGAAGGCAGACATGTCAGAGAAGATGTGGAGCAAGCGTGCACCAGAACAGAAGGACAAGCTGATGTGATTTACAAAACCTCCTCTTTCCAGTCTGGATCCTGGAAGTTGCTGAGCAAGTGAGGAAATGAAGAGCCCAGGTGTGGGCTCAGGGGGCATCAGAGATGGAAACCCAGAGAGGACGTGACATTGAGCAGTCTGGTCTTTCTAAAGTCTTAACAGGTTTCGTAACTTATTATCTTTGTAGGCAACAGTGGAAAAGTGCCTTTTATCACAGTCTGTCTAGGAGACATTTGATGAGCGGAACCCAGCTCTCCACATTTAAGCTATATGGCAGGTTGGCTGTTAGATAATACACTGACTCATCTTTAATTAGGAGTTCAATGTGGAAAAGACATTAGTGTCTCCCAGTGTATGGGAAGTATGAAGAAACAGCTATAAGTGTTAAAAATAGTCCATTATTAATGATCTGCACTGAATTGATCAGTGCCCACAGCTCCTCCGTCAGTGCTGAAACAAGCTGGACAATAGCTGAAGTAATTATTTGCGGTAAATCATTGCCATTGTAAAATGTAATCAATGTTTGATAACAGCAAAAAGAGAGTTTTTTTCTTAATTTCTTCACCCCACCTTACCTCATCTCGATCTCCTTGCCAGAGGTCTGGAAGAATGATTTTTTCGGTTTCCTCCCCCATGTTGGCAGGAGCGTTCTGGTCCTCTGAAAGCAGCAAGACAGGACACATCTTGTAAAGGTTTCCATTTTAATATTCCTTAATGACTAGTAATGAATTCTTTATAGTTAATCTGCTGTTCTCATGAAAACAATTTAGATGGTTGAAAAAATCAATCATTAATGAGCAGTAAATGACAGCTCCCCAACAACACAGCTGTATTTTTGTAAAAGTGATTAAACATCTTCTGCATTCGTAATTGCATGGTTAATAAGAATGTGAGCACCAAGTCAAGCATTGTTGCTAATGATGACAGATTATGATGCTACAAATGCCTTGGAGTTATGGGGCTAAATTTTCAGAGGCAGGCCCTGGAACATAATGCACACAGACCCACTAAGTATTCAATTTGCATGGACCATTACCAGGTTTGTGCATGGCATTTAGGAGCTTTGCAGCGGAGACTCTTCTGAAAATCTGGCTGATTATGACAGGAAGCATCTGTAATTAACAGTAAGTGATCTCCCTCTGCTCAGCCTTGGTGAAAGGTGTAAAATGCTCTGTGTGTGGTTTGGTGGAGCCCAAAGTCCCTTTGATGAAGAGCCATGAAGCCCGAAAGGAAGGCAAAATGTCTCTAGGGGTATAATTCATCCTTAGAGGCAGGTATAAATAATAGAATCCTGGAAGCAGGTAAGAGAGGAGGCAAGTCATTCAGAAGGGGACCTGATAAAGCCTCACTTCTGAAATCCTGTCACAGATTATTTACCTCTTTCATGTTGGCCATAAATATACTCCCTAAACCTTAGGTGTGCTTGGATTTTTGTTTATAGGCCTAACTATTTAAAATCAGAGATTGTGCCATGGTCCTCTGGGGATTGTTAACTGTGCTGAGGTATGAAAGTTAGTATTTATGAGGTTATGGGCAGCGGGAGTCACTCTGTGATCAAGCAAACCCCATCTGCTGCTCAGTTTGTCAGTACTCTGATCAGATCTGAAGCAATTCTGTTTATGCACAGCCACATCTTATGTGAAAAATGGCTTGCTTTTAGGAATTTATGAATTTGTGTATTCTTGGAATTATCTTTTATCTCTCTGGGATATGAGGGTCTGATGAACTGTTTGGAGACATTAAGTCATGTACAATTAATTACTTCTTTCAGTTTGTATGGATAGCTTATCTTGAGAGATATATAGAGAGAATAAAGACCATTTGTGTTATTCCAATGACTTGCTTGTAGCACCTCACTGAGTGCTGCTTTTTCTGGGTCAGCCAGCCCCCTGCCTGAGCACAGGACTCTCATAGTCTGCAAGACAGAGTGGTGTAGGGTTGAAAGCATGGGTTTAAGGTGCCTGGGTTCAAAATTCTACATCTCTTAGAGCCTTACTTTTTCTCATCAGTAAAATAGGTGTAATATTAATAGTTTACTGGTTAAGGTTATTATGAAGATTCAATGAGCTATACGAAACTCTTAGCAGAATGACTAGGACTTAGTATGCCCTGGATTAAAGATAGTTATTCCTGTCTTATATCATCCTTAAAGTCAGAGGTCTAGGTCCTGAGCAGTTAAGCACTACAGCTGAGGCAGGATCTCTTTAGCTGGGCTGGGTCATTCTCCATAGATCCAAGGCCACGAGGCATGTCTGAGTGGCTATAACTGACAAGCACTTACATACCATGGGCTGAAAGGTGTCCCTCCTACATCTAGGAGGGTCCATGTATGTTGTAGAGTGGGAAAGAGGGAATCAGCTCAGCCAAACAGGTCAGCGCAGAGGGACAGCAGGTGTCCCACAATCCTTGTCCCAGCACAGGAAATCACAGCTCAAGAGCTGTAGAGCCATATCCAGGGGTGTCTACATGGTGATGGGGCAGACCTATTTTTTGTTCCCTTTTAAAAAAGTTATCATGGGTACAGAAGAGTTGTATTATTTTTACAGGGTATAAGCGATGTTTTGATATAGGCATACAAGGTGAATTAATCAAATCTGGGTAATTTGGGTATCAATTGTCTCAGGCATTTATCATCGCTTTGGGTAAGAAACATTCTAATTCTACTCTTTTACTTACTTTAAAATATATCTTATCATTGACCATAATCACTTTGTTGTGCTATCAAATATTGTTCATTATATCTAACTACATTTTTGTACCCATTAACCATTTCTAGCTTTTTGGAGCCTATCATGGCTCCCTTACATTTCCTTGGGACTTCTGACTTCTTAAGGAACCTTTTCTGTTTCCACATCAAGCTTCTTATGCCTGTGTCTATGGGCAAGATCATTGTTATTAATTAACTCGCACAGCTGAGATGCAATGTAAACGTTCTAGGCACTAGTGCTGCGCCCTAATGTCTGTCCCCTCCTTAGGTTGTTTGTCCTCTAAAGACTTAGGGTCCCTAATCACCAAAGACAGTCAAAAGTATGTGCAGAATGAAGCTGAACCGGCTCAGCACCTGTGGCTCAAGTGGCTAAGGTGCCAGCCACATACACCTGAGCTGGCGGGTTTGAATCCAGCCTGGGCCCACCAAACAACAATGACGGCTGCAACCAAAAAAATGGCCGGACGTTGTGGCAGGTGCCTGTAGTTCCAGCTACTTGGGAGGCAGAGGCAGGAGATTTGCTTTAGCCCAGGAGTTGGAGGTTGCTGTTAGCTGTGATGCCACAGCAGTCTACCCCGGGGGACAGCTTGAGGCTCTGTCTCAAAAAACAAACAAACAAACAAACAAAAAAACAAACGAATGAAGCTGAATCACAAAGAAAGAATGGGCTTATGTCTTTGACTTAGTTTTCCTCTTCCATCTCAGGACCCTTTGGATCCTTTATTATAATAACGGAAATTTTAAAAACATGCCTGAGAATTAAAACTGAAGGCAGAAATGCATGGTGTTTTAAAATTTTAAAGAATCACATGAGTGTTCAACATTTAAAAATCATTAACAACGAAGAGGTAGATGAGTGGAGTGTGTGTGGCTACAGAGATTTCGTGAAGAACTTGAAATTATAATTTCAGTGCCTACCTTTGCTTTAAGGGCAAATGTCTTCAACTTACAAATGAAAATTAGGCAGATTATTACCTGCTTCCTCTTTGTGGGTGAAGAACAGTGGCCACTAAATGATTGTCAAATATTTTGCAGATATGAAATGCTGTCGCACCATAATAATTTGCATGGTAATGGTCATGAACCAGGTCTTTATACCTCACTGCCATGTGTGATCCACAGGAAGATTAGGCAAGACAGACTGCTTTAAGGAGCTGTCCCAGAGACGGCAAACCTCTTTTGTGTGTAAACGTTCTTTTCTCGCTGATGACGTAGAGTAGCCTCTTATGTACATTTTAGTGACCTGGATGAGCATGTAACCCACCTATCTCTTGCAGATAAAGGTCTGGAAAGTAAAATTACTCATGAAAGAAAGAAACTTGGTGACATGAGTAGGTCAGATATAGACCTAGGAGCAGGAAAGCACCATAGTGGGATCGTCGTCTGAGGAGAGCTGAAGGCAAGTGGGGGATAATGGCTGTGAGTGCTGAAGGAGTGCTGAGGCCATGAGCTTGGGGAGCCTGAGGCACATAGACAATAATTTGGATCTACCATGTTGGAGAATTTCCCCTGGCTTTGCGGGTGTACGTATGTCTTGCAGGGTTACACTCTGGTGCTCTCTAGACTGGAACTTTATCTAAAATGTCATGCTTGTGGAGATCCTTGGGTGGGTGGGAGAATTGTGGTGTGTCCTGGCCATGACTACCTGCCTTCCCACAGTAGCTGAGCCCTGCTGCACATCTAATCAATTATGTTGCTTTCACTCTTATCCCCAGCCTCTTGTGCTAGCTCACATTCACATGTTCTATCTTTTTTTTTTTATATATATATACTATCTAGTTCAAAAAACAATTGTAAGACTCAACAATCAGGATGAAGCTGAGCATTCTAAATCTTATTTTTCTGGTTTTCCAATAAAAAGGTCTTTTAAAGACTCCCAAAGTGGAAAATATTTCGAATTGCTTTCTTTGACCGACTGTTCTTAAATTCCTCAGGATTGCTGTTGATAACATTCGGATGATTTCTGGGGTGCAGACTAGGCTTAAAATAGTTTGAAGACTTCTGGGGCAACCAGCTGATATGAGAAGTGATTTGTTCCCTGTGCTAAGGAAGAATCAGATGTCATGTTATATAAGGTTAATGAGCAGCGAATGTTTCATAGCTTGAGCACAGCCCATAACGCACACCCCAGTCTCTCCCTGCTCCAGAGAGAGCTGTAGAGTTGTAGATAAAATAGAAGTTATTAAATACAGATACTATTTTTCCTAGGTCTTAGATCTGCCCAATCCATCTTTGTCTCCTGTGTCCTTGTGAGGCACCTCTTGCCATTTGAAGTTAGCTGAGTCTCTGTGAAGTGCCAAGTTGTTTCCGTAGTGTCAAGGAAACCAGGAAATAGACCCTGGATGGCAAAACAAACTTTGTGGGAGGGGGCATGGGCTTAAATGTGGGAGATCTGAAACCACAGAGATTTCTGCTCCTTCCCGGAGTTGACCTCGGCTGGGGGTTTGTGAGGAGGCTGCTGGATGGCTGATGCATTTTTCTTCTCTGCAATATTGAGCAGCCATTGTATAATCAGTAGACATGAGATAACTGTGGTTCTTTGCCAATATTTCACAAATTTCGCTCTGTGGGCCTGAGGCATCAGAAGCACTTATAAAAATGACTGGGTCTGGATACTAGGAATCTACCTTTTTTTTAAACATGCACTCCAGGTAATCTCATGTTCCCTGATGGATAAGAATATACTATCCTTGGGGACAAATGCACACTTATTTGTTCTTATTTGTGTACTTTAGGAGAATACATGGCAGCAGGAGCAAACACTGTTTCAACGTATCCTTACTTGTGGCTATGTTAAACAATCTAAACTGGCTTTCAACTTTAAGGATGTTATCTCAGAGCCATTGTGTGTGTGTGTGTATTTGTGTGTGTTTCATCATTGGTTATGTTAGTAGGACACAGGAGAGAAAAATAACTATTCACTTACAATTCCTGCTCTGCTTTTCTTAATTTGAAGTTGTTAATGTGGGATAGCCACAGATTACTTGGCCCACTTGCATCCAGGAATGGACTCTGTCCAGTTCTTCCAGGAGCATGGAATTGAAGTGATGTGTGTTTTTTTCTTTTTCCCTTTGCCTGAGAGCAGAGGCCCAAGTAAGAGGTGAATGGAGCTTTGGTCTCTGAATTACCATGTTCCTGGAAATACTTGCTCAGAATTTTTACCTGAGGCTGGACATGGTGGCTCACGCCTCTAATCCTAGCACTCTGGGAGGCCAAGGCGGGAGGACTGCCTGAGCTCAGGAGTTTGAGACCAGTCTGAGCAAGAGTGAGATACCGTATTTACTAAAAACAGAAAAACTAGCCAGGCATTGTGGCAGACACATGTAGTCCTAGTTACTTGGGAGGTTAAGGCAGGAGGATCGCTTGAGCCTAAGAGTTTGAGGTTGCTGAGAGCTAAGATATCACAGCATTCTTCCCAGGGTAACAGCTTGAGACTCTGTCTCAAAAAAATGAAAAGAACTTTTACCTGAGTGAGAAGTAAATGTCTGTGGTATTGAGCCATTGAGATTTTGCTTGTGTTACCTCTGGTAACTCATAGAGCTTGGGCTATTACTTAAGAAGTTCTAAAGGGGAACCATGTTCTTCCCAAGCTCTAATTGAATATGCATGTGGTTTATCCCACTCCCCAATCTTCTTTTTGGAAAAGAAAAAAAATCATCTCTTAGCAGAGAAAGCACAATTCTCAGAATTAGGGAAGTGGGTCCAAGTCCCAGTTATGCCACTTACTTGCTGTGCAATTTTAGATAAATATCACTGAAGTACTCTGAGCCTTAGCTGTTTCTATTATTTATGAGAATAATACTGTCTTATTTGTTTCTGAAGGTGCATGCAGGAAGATGACTCTGGGAATGCTCATGAAAATACTTGGTAAATTAAAAAGGTTCTATTATCCAAGTGCAAGAGATGACTTGTTTCTTTCTTTTTCCTTTTTTTGTTTTTTCTCCTTCAGAACAGGGGGTTAGATGCTATTTCTGGCTTTAATACTTTCAATAGCTCTCTAAGTCTGAGCTTTTCCCTTTAGAAAATGGGGGTAATAAACTTGCTTGGATTGCTGTGAGGACAAAAATGGGATAACGTATGAGATGTTGTCTAGACAAGACCCAACATATTTCAGGAGCTCAGAGAAAATGTTAGCTTTCTTCTCTGCAGGGCTATGTTTGAGGGAGATGATTTAGGGAGAGTCTGTGTAGGCCAATGGTCAATATGGACAGACTTCTGGTGCTTATATTTTCCTCATGTCTGTCAATTGGTGGGGTGATGTGCACTGTATCATCTGTGCGATTCTTCCCAGGGCTTAGCTGTGGTGCCAAGGCAGCAGGAAACATGGGGACAGAGAAGCTGGGGGCCTGTCTTTGGTGTTGCCCACTTCTGTTTCTTTCTCACACAAAGATGGTCACTCTGGTCCCTGCAAGTCTGCAGGAGCCCTTCCTGGACCCGCTGACCAGACCTCACCCTGACACTCATGCCCTGGCTTTTGGGGGGCTGTCTCATCTGTGGCCACTCCTCTGGAAACTCTTCATCTTCTTTTTCCTGTTTAATCTTCACTTGACTTATTCTTTACCAAGGAGTCCTCTTTAATTGGGCTGTCCTCAAGCTAATTTACTTGAATATAAGTTGAAGATATTGAAACCTGATTCTATATCAAGTTCTTACAAAGGGAGTGGTAGCTCCTGCGGTTTATTTGTATGCTGCGCTACTGTCTTCAAAGTGCCTTCACCTGAGTTCTTTCATTTGGTCTTTGTTGACCTTCGTAGTCTTACAGATGCCGAGACTCCTTTTGCTTATCCTTGGTGCAATCGCTGGGCGTGTAAGGCTGCTGGTAGGAGGGCGTGAAGAGGGTAGAGGGCAGAGAGCTAACAGCGACTGATTGTGCATCTTTTCACAAGTTGTTCTTTTTTTTTGAGACAGAGTCTCACTTTTGGTAGGGTGGCATCATAGCTCATAGCAATGTCAAACTCTTGAGTTCAAAGTGATTCTCTTGCCTTAGCCTCCCTAGTAGCTGGGACTACAAGTGCCAGCCACAATGCCCAGCTAGGTCCAATTATTTTTAATGGACGTTGCTGAATTTAATTCTTTCAGTTTTGCTGAGTCCAGCCCAATACACGATGGGTGCTTAAAGTTTTTAATAGAGTTCAATGGAGAGGTTAAAAAACTCGTCCAAAGTCACAAAGCTACTTCATGATAGAAATGGGATTTGAATCTCATTCTCTTTGGTTGTAAATCTCATGCTTTTTACGTGATGTTATTGTCTCTAGACAATGAACCAAGGGTAATAAATAGTTGCTATCCAAACAGTCTAATACATCCAGTTATTGGAGGAGCAAAAACATAAACATTTGAGGAGTAAGGCAGGGAACTATTGTCCCCCACCCTTCTACATCATGTTTTGATTATCTGCTATGCGGCTTTAGTCTAGTGTTCCAGGCTGAGATACACACAGTCTCCCCCATATTGCAGCCAGAAAAGAGAAATCAGTAAACATCTAGACAAATATCCAATAGCTGCTAAGAGGAATAAGCAGGGCAAAGGGGTGGAAGTGATGGAGCTTCCCTGGTGGGGGTAGTGGTCAGGGAAGGGACATTTTTACAGATTCCTTAATAGGTGAAAGCCTGGCCAGGGAGAGGGTTGAGGAACAGCAGGCTGGAGCGGGCTTAATGTTTTGTGATTTCAGTGTGTCCCTGTGTTGGGAGGTGGGGGTGGAGGAGGGTGAAGCTGGAAAGTTATAAAAAACTTGTGGGTCTTGTGAAGACTTCAGATTTTATTTCGAATGAGGTTGGAAGCCATTAGAGAGACGTTGAACAGAGAAGTGGTAAGATTTGACCTAGCATTTAAGAAGAATAACTGAATATTATGTGTAGATTAAATGACAGGGGGCAAGAGTCTAAGCTGGTAACCCAGTTCAGAGTCTGTTGCAGTGATTCACACATGATGAAAAACAAACATGAACGATATTGAAAATGAGTATTTCAACAAGGCATTCTTTCACTTTCTATTCTTAACTTTGAGGTTTTAAATTTCGATTCCTTATAATTCTCTTTCAATTTAACCAATTCCTACTGTGTTCTGGGGACTGTGAAAACTGCCATTCCTGCCTTTTCCCCTTTCTTTAAGCCTTCTCCCATCATCTAGATTTTTTTTTTAATCTAAACCAAATTACACATTATTCCACTTATCTCAACAGAAGTAGAAAGGAATCAATTGCTCTGGTTTTCTGATAGCAAAAACCAAGCTGCAGATATCAAACAAAATGCAGTGACATTGGAGTTACAGCAGGCCAGCCTGGGGCAGCACCCTTTCTCAACCACAGCAAGCCGATGCTGGACCTGGGCAGCACAGAGGCCTGAGTTTGTAATCAACTTCAGGCTCGGATTCTCTTTTATTTGGATGGTACTTGCTTTCCTCCAGCTAAAGTGGGCGATTGGATTGGGAGACTATTATACATCAAATGCCACCAAGAGCTATTAATACAGGAGGAATAATTGAGCAAACAGACTTGTTGGGAAATGTAACTACTTTAGACATCGTTGTGAATTATTTTCCAGGCTATACTGGCCTCCCTTCAGCCATGAAAACATTCAGATGTTAAAAAAAGACAAGATGCTTCTTGAATATTCAACCATAAAAGTAAATGAGATTACTTTAGACTGCTCTGTTAACACTGGAACCATCCACACATGGAAATCATTACCTACTCTGTGTTTGTTTAAATGCAGTAGATGTTGTGGAGCCAGCTCTGCTATCTGTTAGTCTAATGTGTACTTCTCTGCAAACAAGTGAATAGCCCAGCACTCTTCAACATCATTTTGGGGCGCATTCTTCTGCTAAAGAATGAGGCTTTTGTAAATACCATTACTACTATTTTATGTTTTCTCTTTAATTTACAATATTCTTGGGTTTTGATGCTGGATTATGTTCATGTATAATTACTCTCTTATTGCTGTGAGAGGCAAGTTATGGGAGTGATACAGTATCTGAAAGCTAGAACTCAGGTACATCTGGGAAGAGTTTTAAGCGGATCAGCTGCCTTTGCTCGAGCTATTTCTCCATATGGATGGCACTTTGTGTCAAAATCTATCTGTCCAAGTCCTTCTTGCTATTCAAGGTCAAGCTCAAGTCTCATCTCCCTTAAGAAGTTATACTTGAGTAGTTTAGCACACATAGTAACCCTCCCTTCTCAGGGAAAAGGGACAAGAGCAGATATTTTCTTAGCTATAGCTGTGAGGATTACCTGTCTGATTTGCACACAGCTACTCTGTGAAGTAGGTGCTGTTGGGAAATGAATTAAGGTGAGTCCACTCACGCAGCTAGGAGGTGAAAGAGTCGATCTTTCTGACATTACCGCTCTCTCCACCACCCTGTGTGACTCCCACTGTGCTCAGACCAGATACACACGCACAGCACTTCCTGTACTCTGTTACTTGGTGTTTGCAATTGCTTCATGGGTGGGTTTTCTATTTTTAGCAATGTTTTAATGTCCTTTCATGGTAGTTCTGAGAGATACAAAAAAAGAAGATGTGGCCTCTGCCTTATTGTAATGTGGTACAGAGAGATATGAGTGGAAAGGTATCTCCTCCCTGTTACAGAAGGTGTGATGAAGTCCATGGAGGGTACACAGAGGGCCACACAAAGCAAGGATGGCCTCTTCCACCTGTGCAGGTTGGGGTAAGGGCAGGGGGGAGCAGAAAAGAAAACACTCTAGGCAATAAGAAGGGGTCTGTAGTATACTTCCTGGATGAAGGACTCAACTACAATTCAGACTTTGAACTTGACCTTACAAAGGTCAATAATGTAACCTAATTGTGGGTACCTACGAATGAACCTGAAACACAGCTAGGTGTGCTGCATAATGGTGAATAGTTCAGTAGGGTTGGATTACACATTAAAATGGTAAGGTATGGGGATAACAGGGAAGAGGCTAGAGAAAGAAGTGGGCACAGGGATAGGCCTGGGTTCCTCTAGTGTTTTACTGACTTTGAATTTTATTCATTGTTGCTTATGCCATTGAATGCTTTTAAGGAGGGATGCAATGTAATCCAAAACAAAGCATTTTGATTGAGGCTGTATATGGCAGGAAAATTATTTATAATAATTATAGTAGACAGGAAGGCAGGTGGGAGATCACTGCAGTTATCCAAGCAAGAGATAATAAAGGGCTGGATTAGGTGAGGAGAAGTGGGAATGGAAGGTGGTTCATAACTCATGTGCTGTGTTTTCACCTGTCCTCTATCTTAAATACCTCCTGTGGGCAAGGGTCATTTCATATTTTCTGTTGGTGTCACAGCTTAGTCCTTTTTTAATGCCTGTTATGCTAATAAGAGCATTTACCATAAAAATGCTGATAAGAATCTGAGTGGATAAGGCTGTAAAAGGATGTAAATCTCTTTGCATTTGAAGTGCTCCAAGGTAGGGAGTGGAATGTAGCCCTGTTTTCTGCTGTGTCCCCACATGGGCAGAATTACCATCATCATTTGTTGGTATTGGAAACAGTGATTCACAGATAAAAATAACTTTAAAGTTTATAAGAAAAGTCAGGAAGAAAATCAGAAGTATTACCAAAATAATTTTCTTTTTCTAGCAGAACTCTGGCTATTTATCTTTTCATATAAGTAAAACTGAAATATATTAGCAAGTGTTAAAGCAATTTAAGTGTTTCAAGCTCTTAGCTGAGTGTCCTTGAAGCCTGTAATATTTGTGGTAAGTAGTTCCATGGCTGTAAATCTGTGTTGACGGGTGTAAATTTACACTAATAAATTAATAACACCAGTAAGAAAAACAAACCCTAGCTCCCGAGATGCTGGATGAGCTATAGAGCTAATGGCATGGAGAAAACACAGATCAAATGCCTTCTGATTGATTTTCCCTCTTGATTAGCCTGAGCTGTGTGTAGATGAAATTGTAACACTCGGTGTTTTTCTCACCTGTATTTTTCACTTCTGAGATTTATTCATCACAACTGTCTACCATTTCTCTGTCTTAAGGTCTATTTTAGAGGTGAACTAAAAAATTAAACAAATACACAGTATCTCTCATGAGGCTGCGCCGGGCTTTTCCATCCTCTCTCTGTGCTGACACTCTGGACCTCTGCAAACTATTTATCTCCCTGTTTCCAGGTTTCTTCTTAAGACCTGTAACAGCCCAGTAAGTGAATATTTTCTTGTTTTGGGTCCTCCATGCTATTTTTCTTAAATCTCCTTGAAAGAAGGATTATATCTTGTTCAACTTTGATCACCTTCAGTGTTGTAGGAAGACAAGGCTCAAAGGAGAGAAAGAGCACCCAAACACCACGTTTATAAGAGGAAGGGCTTTATTCACCAGCTGGGAGCTTACGGCATAGAAGAATTCCAAATGACCGCGCTCTCCGTCTAGCTTGATCCTTCCCTTTTTATTGACAGTCAAGAAGTTCCACCCCACAGGTACCCTTCTCATTGGCCAGTTTGAATCAAGCGGGAGATGCTAGTCCAGCCCCCACAGAACTACACGATTTCACAGAACTTGGAAATTTCCAAGTTCAGGAAGTTACAAATTCCTAAGGGCTGACTCACCATGGAGAGGCCCCTGCAAGTGTATCCTTGTGCTCTCCTTGATAAGACCTGTTCTCCCAGACCTCACCCTTCTCGGGTATTCTCTCTCATCAGTTCCTAGTAAAATGCTTTGGCACCTAATAGCGGTCATTTAATCTATGCTGGAAGAGTAAGGGCAGATGTGGTGGTAAGCCTGGGTGAAAAGTGAAGATATTAGTAAGCTGAATTGACATGAATCACTGAGAAAGTGGGAACATGCCTGGTATAACACACGTTGAATTTTATGTATGCAGAGTTAGCCCAAAACACCATTAAATAAAACCATTTTGGTGTGGACCTTCATTCAGGACTTTTGACTTCTTAAATTCTACACCAGGAATAATTCTTTTTAAAAGATAATATCTACTTAAAAATTCATATTTAGGAGACAAAGTTTTTATGTACTTCTTTTCTTAAAGGAGACTCCTACAAAACCTGTTATATGTACAGATACCCTGATGGCTCATGTGTATATCTCACTGGTTGTATTGTTATTTCTACCTCTAGTGGGGGGAGGTGAACTGGCCAGCAGGCAGTCACCCACTTATTGTCTGGACAGCTCTGCCTCTTCAGCCTCACCAGACACTGACCTCCCTCCTCTCCTGTTAGTCTGTGTGCAAGCTGCCTATGTGGGTTGTTTGCTGTTGCCACACAACTTATACTGGCTTAATACTACTAGTTCTGTAGGTCAGAAGTCAGTAGGTTTACCTGACTGTACTGCTAGTGTTCTAATCAAGCCGGACCAGAGAGAACTTAGGCATGGAGGGCAGGTGTAACTTGCTTTACTCAGCTCCCATAGGGGCAGGAGGGCAAGCATGGCAAGTCTGCTCTCGCTCCTGGTGGCCCTGGAGCTAAGTGACAATCTGCAATTCACAGTTCATGCAAGAGAAAGGTCTTGTGCACTTTGTCCCCAGGGGAACAAAAGTGGCAATATGCCAAGCAGCAGTTACGTACTGTATACTGCATGCCAAGTAGCAATTACTGCACTGCACACTGTCATGGCTGTCTAGGAGTACATGGCGCCTTCCCATGGGAGGAAAGTCTAGACTTCATCTTGCCCTGTACCCAAGGCCATGGGAGAGAAAGCCCAAACACTTTTCCCTGTCCCTACATGGTTTCTCTTTCAGGTTCTCATAAGGCTAAAATCAAGGTGCTTGCCAGGCTGGGGTCTTAATTGGAGGTTCTCAAAAAGAACTCATTTCACACCTTGCTCAGATGGTTCAGTGCTGGACTGAGAACCCTGTTTCCTTACTGACTATCAGCTGGGATGCACTGTCTCCTTCAAGGGGCCTCTGAATTCTTGCTCAAGTGACCCAGCCCACACCCCCTCTTGTTGATCTCTTTGCCTGCTTACAATCTCTCAGACTTCCTCTTTGCCACAAACCAGATTACACTGAGCCCACCCAGATTATCGTAGGATAATCTTTCCATCTTAAAGTCATTGACTAGTAACCCTAATTATATAGGCACAGTCTTTTTTGTAATGTAACACAACACCTTCATGTGTGCGATATAGTCAGTTTGGGGACTAGGGCAGGACATATTTTTGATGAGACTGTCTGGGAAATCTTGTCTACCATACATAGTGAAAAGGAAGATTTTGCCAGATAGAGGCTGGTCAGCCCTTTGTGGAGGATGTCTGTAACTACAGTCCATTAACAAAATACTGCCATTGCATAATATCCTGAAAAATTCTCTTTAGGTCTCTGTTACAGAGTGGTTATGACATTGAGAAGTTCTATTCAATTAACAGCAAAAGAAACTACCTAACTAATAATAAGAGGACTAAAGTGTAGGACACGATCCCTGTGCTAATATAAGCTTGTCCGTGCACAGAAGGTATTAGCTTATCTCATGGTCACTTGGTTATGTTACTTATACTGATGGCATGAAGTGTCATATAAACGCCTTTGAAAATATCACACCATGGTGCAGATGTCAAGTCTCAGGCAGTAGAATTAGATGGTGGAAAATACCACTTTTATGTAGAGCTTTGTTTTTTCTTTTCAAACTAGGACAGGATTGCAGAAACAATTGCTGTGTCCTGAGGGACTATCAGTGACTATTAACTACCATCACCAGTTTCCAGGTGACCTTCAGGAGAAGTTTAACTTTTTAAGAACTAATTCAATAAGGAAATAAAAACCTAACAAATTTAATTAAATGGGAAGTGCAGATTAAACGCTTAAAATTATACTATCAATACTAAAGTTGCTAAATAGGAAAAGATTTGCCACTGTGGCTTATGAACTGTGTGCCATCATGATGGCATGAAAATAATTTACGGCTAAAAGTGATAATGAATCTTTAGACTTTTGAATTGGGAAAGTATTTATACTCAAATTATCTTTCATACTGAAGACTAAAAGGGTTACTAATTGGGCGGTGCCTGTGGCTCAGTGGGTAGGGCACCGGCCCCATATACCGAGGGTGGTGGGTTCAAACCTGGCCTCAGCCAAACTGCAACAAAAAAATAGCCAGGCGTTATGGAGGGCACCTGTAGTCCCACCTAACTGGGAGGCTGAGGTAAGAGAATCACCCTAAGCCTGGGAGTTGGAGGTTGCTGTGAGCAGTGTGAAGCCATAGCACTCTATCAATGGCAATAAAGTGAGACTCTGTCTCTACAAAAAAAAAAAAAAAAGGGTTACTAATTGTCTAGTATTTGCCAGTTAGTTTGTAAAATGGTGTATTCATTCCCCCAAAAGCTGCTGTAAAATTGATGTGTCTTACAATTGATGGAAGCTGAGAAGCGAGGCAATCAGAAAACATGGAGCCATATATCCAAAGCCCCCTAAGCTAGGTATAGTAAGTATCTGTATTAAATGTTATATACAAAGTAACTGTATACCACTTTATACATTTCCCCTCTATTGTCTGTTTTTCAGGCTTGTTTGTTTATTGTGTACGTACTTTCATGGAAGAAAAATGTGAAATGGTTTGGAGTGGGAAAGGGATTTTATAGCAACAAAGAAGGCATTGACTTGAGTTATTAAGATTTAAAAATAAATGGTAAGTAGTATAATGTGGATGATTGAATACTGATCTAAGAAGCAATTTCCTCACATACCTTTTTTTTTTTTTTTTTTTCATTTTTTGGCTGCTGCCGGGATTGAACCCGCCACCTCCAGTATATGGGGCTGGTGCCCTACTCCTTTGAGCCACAGGCACCACCCACACATTAACTTTTAATGGTATTGTCTGATAGTACGGCAATTGGTGAGAGACTGTATTTTGCAGACACTTTTCTGCCCTTAACATTGGGCGTGATGTACTTTGCTCTCCATCATCCCCCCTGAGACCACTTTGAAGAGCAAAGGTGGTTGGTGTTCATTCAATGCGCTGAGCTCTTTTGTTAAAGGCACTTTTAAAGCACCATTTTGGTTTAATTCTAAATCAACTGCACTCTTCAATTGGGAAGTCATATTTGAACATGAACACACGAGCAGCCCCAATGTTTTAGCCTGTTTTATCTTCCAGCAGCCTTTACTGAAGCAGGAAGCCAAGTTAAGCCACTGCCATGAAGTTTGTTTCAAGAGCTCGGAAGTCCTGCAAAGACCCCTTTATCACTGCTTTTTCAGGGAGGTCTCTATTCCTCTCTTCTGTTTTCTGCAAAAGGGATTGTGTATAATACTCGAGGATATGATGAGGCCAAGAATGACCTGTGGGGTGTTCTGTCATTATCACCTCCATTCTTACCACCCCAGCACTTTATAATACTACTTTTATGCTGTTTTGTGAAACTTCACTGTATAATAAAGACTGCCTTTTTATTTTTAAAGAACCGCACTCCCAGGTCAATTGGCATTTATTTTTGTCTTTTATGTAAATGTTTATCAAATTCTCATGCCTATAAAATTTTTAGACTATATTATCTATTTGAAGATCTTAATTAACATAAAAATTTCCTAACTGATGGGCACCAGAAGTGTCTTAATCAAAGTTAAGAAAAAAAAAAAGGTAAAAAGTTACCTTTTGCTTCAAGTATGTCATGCTTAAATTACTCTGTAAGGTAAAAACCAAAGATGAGATATTTTTTAAAAGTTAGAGAAAAGTTAGTATTGATATTACTAATTGCCAATATGGATGTAATTCCAAAGTTAGTACCTGGATTAAATGTATTTTCAGTAAACTAAGGAAGAAGAAGTCACATCATATATTTTCCTTTATTTGCTTTATTTGAGGTTGCAGGGAATTGCCACTTTCCTTTAGAAACTAAAAGATGCTTTTAAGATAATAATCTTAGGGAAATACAGCTGTTTTATTTCATAGGGGACATGGAGAAAGAGAAAATAAGGTAGTTTTTTAAGGAGGCTGAAAAGGTGGACTTTGTCAGTCATGTTTATGTTTAATAGGAAAGCAAGTCTGATCCATGAAGTATGAATTTATTGTTCTCTAAAACAAGGGCTTTTCTCAGTGGCAAAGCTTGAGAGTACTGATTTACATTATGGGAAGATTAGTGCTTGGTCAAGAAATAAGCTAATATGTTCTTTTATGGTCTGAAAAAGAAAATAATTCTTGTTTTCAGCTATTTGGAAATACTACATATTTAGGCTCATCATAAGATGATAGCTTTCCCATTTTCAGTTATTTGAGGATAAGAAGCAAAGCAAATGAATACCATTCTTGAGCACCCTGCTGTGTAGAAGACAAGTGGGGGTATAAGTAGTGTTTTAACAAGTCAGAGTATCAGGCTGCTCAGAAAAGGCAAGACTATATTGACAGGTGGGTGGAGCAAAGCAATGAGCAATACTTCCAGAAGAACTTGGAGAGTGTCAAGAAAGTCTGGTTGCTGGTAGAAAAGTTGAGTCCTCAGGAACTCGTGAAGCAACTGGCAAGAAGAGGGCAGGTCTTCTAGTCCAGAGGAATTGAGGCACAGGGGCTATTAACAAGCTAGGGATTCAGACTGGGGGGATCTACAGGGATGTGGGATCAAGACTCAGTGAGATTCTTAGACTCACACTTACCTGATTGGATGGGGTAGGACTAACAGCAAGTGTGACAGTACTGATGCGAATGGCTTACAATTGTTACTCTATTTCCAATTAGCTGTGTTTCCAGTAGCTGAAGGGGACTGACTAGAATTCAAAATAGGGCAGAAAATGCAGATGGCAGTCATATGCCCTCAGGTAGGGAGTATGGAAAGTCACTGGCACTTCTCCAAGTGCTATGCTGTTGCAGAAATTATTTAATTTTCTGTTTCTGTCTTGAATGAATATACCACCTTGGTGACATAACACATCAACTCATTCAAATTAAATGTCAATACATGTTTTAATATTTTAATCAGTGTATGTACTAAATAATTTAAATTTGCAAGGGATTTTAGAAATGGATCCAACTTTAAGCATGCCAAGAAATTAATATTTGGACAAGGAATACTACTGCATTTTACCATGACATATACTCAGGTTTAACAAAAGACTACTCTATGTTTTAAACCAATCTAGGGATATAGAACCAAATATAGTTAGAATGAGGTCAGAATGTTCAATTAGAAATAAGTTTGTCAGATTCATAACATGCAAATATCTTTTCTCATTCCCAAGGTTGGGAAAAGATATTTGCATTTTTATGAGTCTGACAAAGGTTTGATAACTAGGATTTATAGAGAACTCAAATTAATCAACAAATAACTCCTAATAATCCAATCTATCACTAAACAAGAGACATGAACAGAAGCTTCTCCCAAGAAGATAGATGTATGGCTAACAAACATGAAAAAATGTTCATTGTCCCTAATCATCAGAGAAATGCAAATCAAAACCACCCTATGATATCACCTAACCCCAGTGAGAATGTCCCACAGCTCAAAGTTCTGAAGTTGCACATGCTGGTGTGGATGTGGAGAGAAGGGAACACTTTTATACTGTTGGTGGGACTCAAATTAATATAGTCTCCTTGGAAAGAAGTATGGAGAATCCACAAAGAACTCAAATTAGACCTCCTATTTGATCCTGCAATCCCATTACTAGGCATCTACCTGGAAGAAAAAAAAAGTTCTATTATAAAGACATCTGCATTAGATTATTTATGGCAGTTCAGGTTACAATTTCTAAGAGGTGGTAACATCCTAAATGCCCATCAACCCAGGAAGGGATTGATGGTGGTGTACGTATATCATGGAATACTATTCATTAAAAAAATGGAGACTTCACATCTTTTGTATTAAACTGGATGGAGTATTAACCTGGATGGAGTATTAACCTCCATCCAGGTTAATAGTCCTCAGCAAAGTATCATAAGCGTGGAAAACCAAATATTCAATGT
Source organism: Arctocebus calabarensis (assembly GCA_963573935.1). Lineage (NCBI taxonomy): Eukaryota > Metazoa > Chordata > Mammalia > Primates > Lorisidae > Arctocebus > Arctocebus calabarensis. The sequence continues at coordinate 30,853 of CAUYON010021080.1, forward strand.
ACTCAATACTAATCGTGAAGCCAGTAGACTATCTAACACATGCCCACGTAAGATGAAAACTCTATTTGATTCAAGTTGGTGGGGAGGGGAAGTATGGGAGGGAGAAGAGAAGAGGAAGGGAGAGGATTGCTGTGCTCCTACTTAATGGGCACAATGTAAAGGTGTATGGCACACCTTTGGGTGCAGAACACAACTTCAAGAGGAACTCTATCTAACAAACACAAATACTATAACCTAGTTGTTTGTACCCTCACATTAACTTGAAATTTAAGAAAAAAGTTTGTGGGGAGGGTGTAGCAAGATGGCGGCCGAGTAACAGCTTCCTTGCGACTGGACACGTGGAGACTGGGGAGAGAAGACTTCAGGCATATCTGGCTGGTGGGATCTGCCCAAAACATCCCTTTGAGGATGCAGGGAGACAGTGTGAGACTTCTGGACACCCTGAAGAAGGCAAAAGTGGTGGAGATCTGGCAAGAGATTGTGTGTATTTGTTTAGTCTAATCCTGCTGGCAACTGTGGGTGCAGCAGCAGTGAGACTGCAAGTTGGAAAGGCCTTACCTGTGAGCTGTTTGGGTTTCTTTTGGGCTTGGCACTTGGTTGAACTGCCTTGGGAGAACTTGGGCAAGAGTGCGGAGAACTTTGAGTGTTGTCTGGGTCCACAGACTGGGCCACGGAGCCAGATGGAGCTACCAGTGTTTGTGGGCTGTGTGGAGCCATTGTGGGAGAACTGCCCTGGCAAGCTCCACTCTCAGGGTCACAGAACAAGCATTGGGTGGAAACGAGTAATCTACTGACTGAGCAGCCTGACTGAGACGCCTTGCAGCCTTAGCCCTCAGGAGCATAGGACAAGACCAGTTTTGGCACACTGGGTAAGTGGATAGCCACTTAAGGAGTGATCCCAGCCACAAGCACTTTCTTGGAAAAGCTTCTGCTTAGCCCAAGTTAGCAATTTAAAGTGCCTTCAAAGAAGGCTGAGGGGGATTTAAGCTCTCCACCCTGTGGGGTTTGAGAAATCATTAGAGGCCTCTGGTCTCCATTTTGTCCAGCCGTATTAACATTGTGACTAGCATATCATACCCCAGAAGATCATCTCTTGCCCAGACAATATCAGCAAGATATATATACTGCTTTGTTTTTTGTTTTGTTTTGTTTTATGTTTTTTTTGTTTTTGTTATTGTTATTTTGTTTTAAATTTCAGCATTTTCCTTAAAGATTTTTCCTTTCTTTTATTTCTTCATTTTTCTAGGTTAAATATAATTTTCCATTGTTGCCTTTTTCAACAATTAGAACTTCAATTTTGCTAGTGTTTCTACCCATATTAATTGTTTTTTTCCCCCTAATTTTATCCCATAAAGTTTTTGGTTTGCTTGGTTTGGTTTGATTTATTGCATTTTCGTCTTTCCTCTCTACTTGGTGGAGGTGGGGTACTGTGTTCACACAGGCTGGCAAAGAGCTGTTGACCTAACTACCCAACCCGGCACCCCCAGAGGTTGGGGGTGCTTAAGGTTGGGTCAAAGTACCCTACTGTACACCTATATTGCTCCTGTGCCCCTCTTTTTGTGCCTCTCTTCTTTCGGTCAATAGTTGTTTCTACCCACCCACTCTCCTTTCTCCCTTTTCTTCTCTTTTTCTTTCTTTCTTTCTTTTTTTTTTTTCTCTTTTTTCCTTTCTTTCTTTTTTTCCCCTCTTGCTCTTCAATCCTCTCATCCTTCTGGTCCTGTACGAAAAGGACTCATCAAAACCCTAGTCCAGAGGCACAGCAACTTAAAGAACAGGAAGAAGTGAAAGGAAAATTAGGGCAAGGAAACAGATTAAAAGAAATCACTCATGAGGAAGAATCAGCAGAAAACTCCTGGCATCATGAAAAACCAGTCCAGAGCAACCCCCCCAAGGGGCTGTGAGGTAGATACTGTAGAGGATTCCACCCATAAGGAAATGTTAGAAATGACAGAAAGGGAATTTAGAATACAGATGATGAAAACAATCAAGGAAATGAAGGAAACAATGAAGGAAAATGCTGACAAAGTGGGAAAAGAAATCCCCAAACAGAATCAGTTAAGACATGAACGCTTTGAAGAATATAAAAAGGATATGACAGAGATGAGGGAACTGAAGCAGTCAATTAGGTAACTTAAAGATGCAGTAGAAAGTATCAACAACAGATTAGACCATGCAAAAGAAAGAATCTCAGAGGTAGAGGACAAAGCTCTTGAGATAACTCAGATAGTTAAAGAGGCAGAAAAGAAGAGAGAGAAAACAGAATGTTCGCTGACAGAATTATGGGACTCTATGAAGTGTTCAAACATACGAGTTATAGGTATTCCAAAAGGGGAAGAAGAAGGCCCCAGGGGAATGGAAGCCATACTAGAGAATATTATAAATGAAAATTTCCCAAATATCACCAAAGATTCTGACACTCTCCTTTCCAAGGGATATTGGACCCCAGGTCGCCTCAACTCTAACCGAGCTTCCCCAAGACACATAGTGATGAATCTGTCCAAAGTCAAGACAAGAGAAAAGATTCTTCAAGCTGCCAGGAGTAAGTGCCAGTTGACCTACGGGGGCAAATCTATCAGGGTGAATGCAGAATTCTCAAATGAAACTTTCCAAGCAAGAAGACAATGGTCATCTACCTTTAACCTACTTAAAAAGAACAATCTCTAGCCCAGAATTCTACATCCTGCCAAGCTAAGTTTTAAAATTGATGGAGAAATCAAATCATTTACTGATATACAAGCATTGAGGAAATTCGCCACAATAAAGACCAGCTCTACAGGAAATACTCCAACCTGTTCTACATACTGACCATCACAATGGATCAACAGCAAAATAAAAACTCAGAAATTAAAGGTGAAAGCCTAACTTCCACACTGATGCAAAAGATAAAACTAAGCAACGGACTCTCACAAAATAAGATGAATAGAACCCTACCATACTTATCAATTATCTCAATAAATGTCAATGGCTTGAATTCCCCACTAAAGAGGCATAGATTGACTGACTGGATTAAAAAGCCCAAGCCATCCATTTGCTGTCTCCAGGAAACACACTTAGCTTCAAAAGACAAATTAAAACTCTGAGTTAAGGGTTGGAAGACAATTTTTCAGGCAAACAGAATTCAGAAGAAAAGAAGGACTTGCAATCTTATTTTCATATTCATGTGGATTTAAAGCAACTAAAGTCAAAAAAGACAAAGATGGTCACTTTATATCAGTCAAGGGAAAAATACAAGAAGAAGAAGTTTCAATTTTAAATATTTATGCACCCAATTTAAATGCTCTGAGATTCTTGCAACAGATCTTACTCAGTCTGAGTAAGATATCCTATAACACCATAATAACAGGGGACTTTATCATGCCTATTACAGAGCTGGACAGATCCTCTAAACAGAAATTAAGCAAAGATATAAGGGACTTAAATGAGACCCTAGAACAACTGTGCTTGATAGACGCATATAGAACTCTCCATCCCACAGATAAAGAATATACATTCTTCTCATTGGCCCATTAACATTCTCCAAAATTGGTCATATCCTAGGACATAAAACAAACCTCGACAGAATAAAAAGTATTGAAATTTTACCTTGTATTTTCTCAGACCACAAGGCACTAAAGGTGGAACTCAACTCCAACAAAAATGTTCAACCCCACACAAAGGCATGGAAACTAAACAACCTTCTGTTCAGTGACATTTGGGTGCAGGAAGAAATAAAACAGGAAATCATTAACTTCCTTGAGCATAACAATAATGAAGACACAAGCTACCAAAACCTGTGAAATAGTGCAAAAGCAGTTCTAAGAAGAAAATTTAGCACTTTAGAGGCCTGCATTTGAAAAACAGAAAGGGAATGCATCAATAAACTCACAAGCCATCTTATAGAATTGGAAAAAGAAGAACAATCTAAGCCCAAATCCAGCAGAAGAAAAGAAATATCCAAAATTAAATCGGAGATCAATGAAATTGAAAACAAAAGAATCATTCAGAAAATTAATGAAGCAAGGAGTTGGTTTTTTGAAAAAATAAATAAAATAGATAAACCTTTGGCCAGACTAGTTAGAAATAGAAAAGTAAAATCCCTAGTCACCTCAATCAGAAATGATAAAGGGGAAATTACAAGTGATGCCACAGAGATACAAGAGATCATCTCTGAATACTACCAGAAACTCTATGCCCAGAAATTTGACAATGTGAAGGAAATGGATCAATATTTGGAATCACACCCCCTCCCTAGACTTAGCCAGGAAGAAATAGAGCTCCTGAACAGACCAATTTCAAGCACTGAGATTACAGAAACAATAAAAAATCTTCCAACCAAAAAATTGTCCTGGTCCGGATGGCTTCACACCAGAATTCTGTCAATTCTTCAAGGAAGAGTTATTCCCATACTGGAGAAATTATTCCAAATAATTGAGGAGGAAGGAATCTTCCCCAACAAGTTCTGCAAAGCAAACATCACCCTGATACCAAAACCAGGAAAAGATCCAACTGAAAAGGAGAATTTCAGACCAATTTCACTCATGAATATAGATGCAAAAATTCTCAACAAAATCCTAGCCAATAAATTACAGCTTATCATTAAAAAAGTCATACATCATGATCACGTAGGTTTCATTACAGGGAAGCAAGGCTGGTTTAACATACACAAGTCAATAAATGTTATCCACCATAATAACAGAAGCAAAACCAAAGATCATATCATCCTCTCAATAGATGCGGAGAAAGCATTCAGTAACATCCAGCAGCCTTTTCTAATTAGAACACTGAAGAGTATAGGTATATGTGGCACATTTCTGAAACTGATCAAAGCTATCTATGACAAACTCAGCTAATATTTTACTGAATGGAGAGAAACTGAAAACTTTTCCTCTTAGAACTGGAACCAGACAAGGTTGTCCTCTGTCACCATTACTATTCAACATAGTGCTGGAAGTGCTAGCCAATACAATTAGGCAAAACAAGGAAATAAAGGGCATCCAAATGGGAACAGAGGAGGTCAAACTCTCCCTCTTTGCTAACGACATGATCTTATACTTAGAGAACCCCGAAGACTCAACCGCAAGACTCCTGGAAGTCATCAAAAAATACAGTAATGTCTCAGGATATAAAATCAATGTCCACAAGTCAGTAGCCTTTGTATTAGGCAATAACAGTCAAAATGAGAGGCTAAGGACACAACTCCCTTCACCATAGCTTCAAATAAAATGAAATACCTAGGTATATACCTAACAAAGGAGGTGAAGGACCTCTATAAAGAAACTATGAAATCCTAAGAAAGGAAGCAGCAGAGGATATTAACAAATGGAAGAACATACCATGCTCATGGCTGGAAAGAATCAACATTGTTAAAATGTGTATACTTCCCAGAGCAATCTACCTATTTAATGCCATCCCTATTAAGATACCAACATCGTACTTTCAAGATTTGGAAAAAATGATTCTGCATTTTATATGGAACCAGGAAAGATCCCACGTAGCTAAGGCAGTTGTTAGTAATAAAAACAAAGCTGGGGGCATCACCCTACCAGACTTTAGGCTGTACTACAAAGCCATAGAGGCATGGAACAAAAAAAGAGACATAGACATTTGGAATCGAATAGAAAACCAGGAGATGCAACTAACATCTTACAACCACCTAATCTTCGATAACCCAATCAAGAACATACCTTGGGGAAAAGACTTCCTATTCCAATAAATGGTGCTGGGAGAACCGGATGTCCACATGTAAAAGACTGAAACTGGATCCTCACCTTTCTCCACTCACAAAAATTGATTCAAGTTGGATAAAGGACTTAAATTTTAAGGCATGACATAATAAAAATCCTGAAAGAAAGCATAGGAAAAACACTGGAAAATATCAGCCTGGGGAAAGACTTCATGAAGAAGACTGCTTTGGCAATTGCAACAATAACAAAAATAATCAAATGGTACTTAATTAAACTCAAAAGCTTCTGTATAGCTAAGGAGACAACAACCAAAGCTAATAGACAACCTACCCAATGGGAAAGGATATTTGCATATTTTGAATCAGACAAAAGCTTGATAACTAGGATCTATAGAAAACTCAAATTAATCCACATGAAAAAAGCCAACAATCCCATATATTAATGGGCAAGAGACATGAATAGAACCTTCTGTAAAGAAAACAGACGAATGGCTAACAAACATATGAAAAAATTTTCATCATCCCTAATTATTAGAGAAATGCAAATCAAAACCACCCTGAGATACCATCTAACTCCAGTGAGAATGGTCCACATCACAAAATCTCAAAACTGCAGATGCTGGCGTGGATGTGGAGAGAAGGGAACACTTTTATACTGCTGGTGGGACTGCAAACTGACACAACCTTTTTGGAAGGAAGTATGGAGAACTTTCCAAGAACTCAAGCAGACCTCCCATTTGATCCTGCAATCCCATTACTGGGCATCTACCCAGGAGGAAAAAAATCCTTTTATCATAATGACACTTGCACTAGGCTGTTTATTGCAGCTCAATTTACAATCACCAAAATGTGGAAACAGCCTAAATGCCCACCAACCCAGGAATGGATTAACAAACTGTGGTATATGTACACTATTGAATACTATTCAGCCATTAAAAAAAAAATGGAGACTTTACACCCTTTGTATTAACCTGGATAGAAGTGGAACACATTATTCTTAGTAAAGCATCACAATAATGGAGAAACATGAATCCCCCATGTTCTCTATTTTGATTTGAGGGCAAATAATGAAAATTAATGACAAGGTTGGGGTGAGAGGGGGAGAGCAGAGAGAGAAAGAATGAAGGGGGGGAAAGCAAGAGCAGAGAGAGGAAAGGAGCGAGGGTGGTGGGATATTGGTGTGTGCCACACCTCTTGGGGGGCAAAACAAGATTGTATGAGGGACTTTACCCAACAAATGCAATCAGTATAACATGGTTTCTCGTACCCTCAATGAATCTCTAACCCTAAAATTAGAAAAAGAAAAAAGTTTGTTAGAATGGAATTCAGATCTTCCATGTAGAACTGTAGGAAGAAATGCAATCAGCAGTGACTTGGAACAAGGATCTGCCTTGTTTCAGGGAGAGTGGAAGAATCTGTTGTACAAGGAAAGACGGTCTAGTTGGGAAGAGCCCTGGAAAAGAAGATTCTCTGGTGATTCTCTTACAAGCTCTGTTGGTAGCAAGCATGCACACACTTATGGTAGATATACGCTTTGTGTGGGAGTCAGGATCAGAGCATAATTCATCCCCTGCCCTTCCCCACTCAGTTGCTGCTCTTGGGCTGCAGCATGCAGCCTGCTTATGTGAGCCTGTTTTGTCCAGGCCTGGAAGTAGCTGCTTGGAACCTTGCCTCAGCAGATGATGGTTTCAAGTATCTAGACTTATCATCATGCCCTCCAGGAAAGGGACGAGGCTGTCATCATCTATTAGGCAGTGTGTTAGGCAACACACAAGGCTGGTCACTGAGTGCCCTTCTTCTCTAGCTTTTGAATTATCTTGGTAGAGATTGAGATTAGAAACATATTCAGAACCCAAACTGAGTCATTTAGTTGTTCTCCTACCTGATGGATCTAATCCTTTTATTCATTATTTTTAAAAACTTGCATTGTTTTGACAATTTCATGATCTTGGATGGAACCATTGTTTTCTTCAAAGGGACTTTCTCCATGTGGTTATGAAAGCTGAGAAGCTGGGCACTTCATTCTCATACTCATTATTGCTAAGGAAAAACACTGATCAAGAGTCAGGAGAAAACTTATAAATACGGATCAAAAATGTTTTCACATAGTAAATGAGAAAATCTCATGAATGTTATGTCAACTAGGTTGATAAAAATATCTCAGATTGCATGTGAAGCCCGCACACTGTACCCCATGATTGAACTAATGTACATAGCTATGATTCAATTAAAAAAAAATTAAAAAAAATAAGAGTCTGAGTAAACTGGATGAAGCTAATCTTTCTCACTCAAGACTCAGCTTGTGTTCATCCATTCTCTGCCCTTGAGATGCTTCTCTTGACATTGATAAGGTGGCATGACCATTCCCTCACTCCTGATTTATCTGATCAGGATCAGATAAATCCTGATCTTAGCACGAGGGAGTTATGGAGTTTTATCCACATCCTGCTATTACTCTGCTGCTGACTTTATGCCACTGTTGTGGTAACTAAGTTTTAACTTTGTTAATAATTTTCTAAAATGATTTCTACTTCTTGATGTTCTGGGTGCCTATATCTTTCTTTTCCATATACTTAAGCTCCCAGAATCAGGGTCTAATATGCTTGTGTGGAAGTGCTTATGTACAGCTATTCATTTTCCATTTGGCCTTCTTTGGTAATCATATCTCATTCCTTCCCCACTAGCAGGCCTGGCACACATACCCCAGCCCAACATTCGTGTCTTACAAGCCTTTGCCATTGGCTTAAGGTGAGGCAAGTGACCCAAACCACTTCTATCGGAATTGGAAGAACAGCACCTTTTTAGAATCTACTAGGAAACATGTTTTGGTTTTTATGGTGAGATCTAAGAAGCTGTATAGTCTAGAGCTTCAGCAACCATTTATGGCACGTTGAAAAAGACCATGTAAAAAAATGAAGCCATCATCACAGAGCAGAGCCAAGTAGGGGTGGACAGATGGAGAACATCTGGTGACATTATTTGTGTCCTCTCAAGCAGCGAGCAGTGTCGTCTTAAGCCAACTCTGAGTCAATTTATTTTCTACTTTGCTTAAACAAATTTGTACTAAATTTTGTGTATCTTGAATTTTTTGAAATAAGGCCTAGCTCATGCACCCTGCCAGTGATTAGTCTTGGCAGGGACCTTCAATTTAATGGCTGGGCTAGCAACTCACTGACAGCCTGCTTGATACCACCCATGGCCTAGGTTTCTGACCCTCTCCACCCGCATGCATGTTTTCTCTACTGAGTTTATCCCTGTTGGGACGTCTTGAATTTCATATTTGTAATCTGAATGAAGTCCCAAGATATAGTAACTATGCTACTCACCATGGGTATTTAAAAAACTAATCACTCAACAAATAAATGTTCTCTTTAATAACTCAATGTGGGGAAGCTTCAAGAAATTTCACATCAGTGACCCTGGTATACACAAAAATGTTAAGGTCAGTGGCTCATTAGTTTTTCTTTTTCTATCATGGATGTTATTATATATCATTTTACTTTCTTTGATAGTGACCTTCATGACATTCTACTTGGCTGACAGGCAACAGAGTAACTGCTCTTCAATGGAAGAAATGATGAAAGCGATACTGTAATAGATTTTACTATAATGAGTTCAGAATGGCCCCAAGTACAGAAGGGTTAGAGGAAGTGTCCTGGTTCTTGCCACCTACAGGTAAGCATGTCATGGTTTTCTGAGAAAACTAAAGATGACCTGAGAAGTGGAATTTAAACAAAGTATATTGAGATCAGTAAACTCTTAAGACACTAGTCATAAGATGAACAAAGGCAGGCCTAGGGGTATTCTTCTGTAGACCACAGACTGTGTGATAACGGGGTAGGTTTTGGATGTTGTGCTGAGGCTCAGTCTGCATTCCAAACTCAAGGGCAATCTTAACCCTTACAGGAATGCTAAAAATGTCCTCAGGGAAAAGTTCCCATTGTATTCTTTGTGGTAGAAGTGTGTCTTTTATCCCTAATTATACCATTTTAATTAAAAAAATTCTTTTCCCAAATTCTTCTTTTTTAAGGTTCACTTTGTGCTGAGGGGATACAGAGGCTTCATGGATTAAAACAAAACAAGAAACAAAAACTCACAGCAAATTGAGAAACATTCAAAATCCTCTCCGTTCTCTGATCATCCCTTTCATTGATTGCTTCCACCTCTCTTCTTTCCCTATACTAAGATCCTCTCCTGCTTTTTGACTCTGACCCACATGCAAAACATTTCAGCCTCAGTTCTAAGGAAGTAGCTAGGAAAGAAGCTTGCAATATACAATGGAGAGAGCTTCCCTGGGGTAGGTGGGTGGCAAGGGCTTGATACTCTCAACTTGGAAAGTCTTCATAGATAAGGTAAAATATAAGCAAGTTTGAGTAGAAAAAATGAAAGGGATTACAGGTTGAGCATGCCTTATTCAAAATACTTGTGGTCAGATTTGTTAGTTCAGATTTTGGAATATTGCTTATACATAATGAGCTAATCTTGAGGATGGGTCCCAAGTCTAAATACAAATTCATTTGTGTTTCATACACACCTTATATACATTGGCTGAAGGTAATTTTACATACTAGTTAATAATTTTGTGTACAGGGGAGAGGAGCCAAGATGGCGGTCTGTAGCCAGCTTTCTGCAGACACTCCTGTCCAGAAGGACAGTTAAAGGACAGAAATTTAGCAAGAAAGCCAACGGTTTGGAGCTGAGCCAAGAGACAAGGTCGAGGAACGCACATCAACCC
>CAUYON010021081.1:0-11729 GCA_963573935.1 Arctocebus calabarensis
TGGAGTCAGGTGTCAATTGGGTGTGTTTTCTCATTGCCTCCCTAAGCCTCTCTCTCTCTCTCTTTTGTGTTATTATTAAATTGTAGCTGCATACATTAGTGCAATCAAGGGGTACAATGTGCAGGTTTCATATATGATTTGAAATGTTTTCATCAGAATGTTTAACATAGCCTTCATGGCATTTTCTTAGTTCTTGTATGAAGACATTTGTATACTGCATTTACTAAGTTCCACCTGTACCCTTCTAAGTAGATTCTACTTTCTAATTATCTCAATATTCTATCCTTTCTGTCTCCTCTCATTATGAGTTAATTCAGGCTCTTAGTATCTGTTATTAAGTTATCACAATATTGCCTGCTACAAGAGAGTGAAGGGGGTATATGTGTGTAATATTTTTTCTTGACATACTATGCTATAGACTGGTGACCAGCAGTTTGTCTTAATTCTTTCCAAGTTCCAATTCATTGTTTTGAAATATAAATAACATTTTTTTTTCTAAAATGCTAAAACATTGTTACTCCCCAGTGTTTTTTTTTTGTTTGTTTGTTTGTTTTAGAGGCAGAGTCTTGCTCTGTCACCCAGTCTGGACTGCACTGGCCTGATCATAGTTCATTGCAGCCTCCAACTCATGGCCTAACACAATCTTCTCACCTCAGCCTCCAAAAGTGCTGAGACTATAGGCATGCCACAACACCCAGCTTCACTCCCCAGTTTTAATAGCTCTGTCATCTACTAAGTAAAAACAAGCCCCTTCTGTGGCGTACCATAGGTTTGGTTCTTGCTTGAATTTCTAGCTCATCCTGCACCCTCTACCTCCATCACCACACAGGACACATAAGCAACACATCAACTAGTACATAAGGGTCTCTAAAGAGGAGTTCTGGATGCCTTTGATTGTCACATATCTGCTTACCCCTTGGCCTGGAATGCTTTCCTCATCCCTCATATCTGCTGGTCAAATCGTTTTAACCTTCAAAACTCTTAGGAGCCTACCTGATTATGTTCCACATATTTCCCCATCCTAGTAAAATCAGTGCTATTTCCAAAACACTTGGCATTCTTACTTGAATACATCATATTGTTTTGTAATTATTTATTCATTGATTCCACCCCCTTCCTCAAACTCTTTGAAGGCAGGAATATGCCTTATTCATCTTTCTATTTCTAGCACTGGGCCCAATACTCAGCACTTATTAAGTCTCCGGTGGATTTTTTCCACGATGAATTAGAGCTAATGCCTGGAGGAGCGTAACCTTTCTGAGAAAGAGGAGGAGATCAGGAGGGGTCCGCAGAGCCTTGGGGCTTCGCTGTGGGAAGATGGGCGTCCCATACCGCATTCCGCCGCGTGGTGGCACTCCTCTGAAGAGCCCGCTAGGCCCGCTCGGTTTCTGAGCGGGGGCCGACGGCCTGAGCCTCGAGGGTACTCCACCCGGAGGCAGGCCTTCCTTCACTGGCCCTCCCAGCCCAGTTCCATGACAAGAGTCCGGCCTGATCGAAGAGCCAAGTCTTCGGGAGGATCTTGGCCTCAGGTCTCTCCCCAGTGACTGATGATGTCAAACCTGACACTTCTGTGATTGGTTTAGATAAAATGACAAGGTCAACCACTGGAAATGAGCTGTTAAAACAGGATCTAAGCTGCCTCTGGGGCGGGAACTGGGGGACCTGGGTAGCTGGGTTGTTAGCTACTGCCTACTGTGTGATATGAAGACATGGCTCATGGGCAGAGCCAAGGAGCTGCGCTGCTACAGCTGCTGCAAATTCTATGGCTGCTGCCGCACACCGGAGCCGTTCCAGAAGGTAAGAACAGTACCTCCCTTTACCTCCATCCTGACAGCGTTAGAGCTAGGGAGCTCACCCAGAGCCTTTGAGGAAGCCCTGTGCTTTGTAAATGGTGGGGAGTTTTAGGAGATAGTGGAAACAATGGGGAACTGGGAAGAGAGCTCTTGTTTATGGATGGTGAGCAATGTCAGAGTGCATTGTGTGTTCCATCTTAGACAATCTCTGACAGCAGAGCTATTCTCTCCATTTCACAAATGAAAAAAATGAGACTTAGGTAGTTATTTGTACAAGTTCACACCATTGGAAAGTGGTAGACCTGGGATTTGATTAAAGAAAATGTTATTCTCACTCCTCCACTCGGGATTCTACTCTGCCTTCTCTGTCATTAACTCACCTTGTGATTCTTGAGAAGTCTCTTAACTTTATTTGTTCTAAGTTTCCTACTCTGTACAGGATAGGGAGGAATGGAAGGATAATCTGGAAGATCCTTCTTACTCTATTTTTATGGGTAATAGGTAGAAAGTTTTCAGTAGGCAGGGGATTCCTGCCTACTGAAAAAAGAGTTTCAAAGAAGAGGGATTATTTCTTGCAATTATGGGATCACTTCCCCTGATCCTGTCATTAGGAAGAATGGAGGGTTGAAGGAGGGGAAAGCATTTTCAGAGAGGCCTGATGCCAATGACGTGGCTAAAGAAATGTCTGGAGACTGGTCTCTCAGTTTACTATTGGTTTTGGGGAGTAGGTGAGACAGTCCCATCCACATTTGTGGGAGACCATAGCAACTCCTTCTTGCTCCCTTCTAATACTGGGAAACCCATCCATAGCCTTCTTGAGTCAGCATGGTGGTCTTATGTCTATTAGATGAAGGAAACTCTTTTGGGAGGTTGCATCCCTGTGCCAGGATACACGACTTAGTGAGCAGAGTGCCGACTGGATTTTGGCTTCCATTTGCGTCTTTGGCTGGGTGCCTTTGTGCAGTGCACGAACATACAACCAGCAGAATGACTTTGAATCTGTCACTATAGAAAGTGGACTTTTAAAACTCTTTACAACTTAGGACAGTCAACTTTTTATGGGAGGAGAAGTTTGGAGAGACTCTATAATTTCTTCTTCACCTCTATCAGGAGGTGAAGCCTAAATAAAGGACACAGGAGAGTGTTATACCACACTCCGCAAAGCAGGCCTTGATGTTTTTTGAGTTAAAGAGGAGAAGGAGGTTCCCACCTCCCTAAACTTCTCCCTGTCTCCATTGCAGCTCCTACTTCAAGGTGGCGGAATGAACTGCAAAACCACACATTCTTGCACACTGTGTACTGCCAGGATGGGAGTCCCAGCATGGGGCTGTCTGAGACCTACGATGAAGACCAGCTTTTCTCCTTCGATTTTCTCCAGAACACGCGAGTTCCTCGCCTGCCTGAATTTGCCAACTGGGCTCAGGAAGAGAGAGATGCCTCTGCCATTTTATTTGACAAAGGATTGTGCCAGACTTTGATCCAAAATGTAGGCCCACAACTTGAAGGGAAAATCCCAGTGTCCAGAGGTCAGGAGTTTTTCCAGGAGTAAAGGGAAGAGGGCTGCATTCTTAACCTCATTAATCTATACAGTGAACGATTCCCCTTCACATGAGCTCTCCATTTCTAATGCCTTCTCATTCTCCTTGGGACCTTAATTTTTCTATAAGCCTTGGTTTGCAGCTTGTTTTTTGTTGTGGGCAGAAGACAGTGCTTAGCATGGAGTAGACATTTAAAACTATTTATTGATTTTGATAAATTCAACAGGGACTATTTGATACCTACAGAACATTAGCACATGTGCCCAGCAAGATGCAAGGGGAAGATAGAAGTATCTGATGATGAGCCTGTGTTTTAATGCATGACAGTCTATGATGTCAGTGTGAGCACCAGTCAGGAAGTGCTGTGGGAAGTCAGGGTGGAGGGATCCAGAGTTGCCTGGATCTGGCTCGGCTTCTAGATCCAGGTGTGGTTCTTGCCTGAAAGAAGACCTCTTATTTGGCCCCAATGCCTCCTTCCTCTCCTCCTCCCAAAGGCCAACCCACTGACTCCTCTGCCCTGCCCTCCATGTACTGGTGACCCCTTCAAATGCAGAAGCGCCATCTAAACTAGTCTCTTCTTTCCCTCACACCTCAATCCCCCACCAGGGTTCCCAATCGCTGAGGTGTTCACAATGATGCCCCTGGAGTTTGGCAAGCCCAACACACTGGTCTGTTTCGTTAGTAATCTCTTCCCACCCACATTGACGGTGAGCTGGCAACATCAGTCCGTCCCGGTGGAAGGAGTTGGGCCCACCTTCGTCTCAGCCATCGATGGACTCAGCTTCCAAGCCTTTTCTTACTTAAACTTTACTCCAGAACATTCTGACGTTTTCTCCTGCATCGTGACTCATGAAATTGACCGCTACACAGCTGTTGCCTATTGGGGTGAGGTCCTTCTCCCTGAAGTCTGGTCCTTTTAGGGGCAAAAAGGGATAGACCTATAGGAGGAGCCTTCTTCCTCTACTTGGACTTTGCTTAGCCCATTCTTATTCTAAATCACACTCAATCTTCCACACTTCAGTTTCTCCCTTGTCATCCTAGATACACAAGTCATTCCCTGGGTGGGGGGCTCTCTAACCAGGTCTCCAGGCTGATCTGCTTCCCTTTTTTTCCAGTGCCCCAGAACCCACTGCCCTCAGATCTTCTGGAGAATGTGCTGTGTGGTGTGGCCTTTGGCCTGGGTGTGTTGGGCATCATTGTGGGCACTGTCCTCATCTTGTACTTCCGAAAGCCTTGCTCAGGTGGTATGTCATCTGGAGGGATGGGCGAGCCATGGGAACCAGATATGATGTGTGTATGTGAATGTGTAAGGGTTATTCTGCAGCATGGAGGGGACACAGAGTGATCCTTAGGTCCTAAGGGGGTTGTATCCAGCACTATGGGAGGGCACATCCTCCTAGATGGAGACCCAGTTACACATACACACAGTTTTATAGGTCACAACAACGGCTTTGAGTGAGAGAGAAGTGACATGGGGAGCTGTAGGAAGCGTGCCTAGAGGTGTGGAGACAAGGAGGGATCAGCTCTGAGGGGTGCACTGCAGGCAGGGTGAGCAAGGCCTTGGGAGGAGGAGGATCCCCTGATAGCTTTCGTCCTTCCATCTCTCTCCTCAGACTAAATCTTCCTGACCAGTGTTTGATGCCAACAGCTTTAGTCATCCAAATGGAGGGTGCTCAGGTTTCCTACATCCTGCCCTGGATCTCTCCTCAGAGCTGAAGTCCCTGGGACTCCCCAGGGTGCGTACTTGTGTAGGTTTCCCAGCTGGGGGCTCTGCTCCCTCCGGGCCTGCACCCCAGGGAGCCCAGACTGGCCTGCCTATTACTGCCACATCCCTTCTCACTTCAAGGCAATAAATCTCCTTTCCGAATATCAGTGTGGCTTCTTTCTTAACTATGGTATTTTTTTCCAGATATCTCAACTTGAGTGGGTTGTCATTTCCAAATCAGCATGCCTTAACCTGAACACTGCTTGCCCTCCGTAGGGAGAGAAATAGGGAAAACCCCTTGGTACCACATAACGGTTTTGCTATTTTTGGTTTCTGTAAAATATGTAAGAATGTAGGAGAGCTATTTTCTGATGATCTGTTCACAAAATGGTTGAAGAAGATGCTTGTAGTTTTTTTGTTTTGTGGGTTTTTTTTTTTTTGCATTTTAATATTTGTAAAAACAATTATGTCTAGTATAGGTTGCCTTGAGGAACGCACAACTTCCCTTACTGTAACTGGGAAAACAGGAGCTCAGGATAGGAAGAATAAGACCTTTTAAAATCAACTTTCATCAGTTCTATGAAAACAGTATTCATCAACGCCGGAAGTGAAGTGGAACTGCCTGGAAGGGCAAAGGATTCATGTATCCTAAGTGATCTGTTCCTTGTCTTCAGTGATCCTTCTAAGGAGAACTGTGATGGTGATAATGGGAGCAGGCAGCACATGACCATTGGTGGTAAATCACTTTGCATGTGCTTTATTTCTTGATTTCATTAGAGTCTGGGAGTTGCTTTGGAGGACTGAGTGGCATTAATGTTAAGAGTGAAATTATTTCGATATTGGTGAGGGATTCTCTGTTCTTCACATTGTACCAGAGTCTAATCTAAGGGAAAATAAGCAATTCCTTCTTGGAGAAGTTGGCACCTTCACTGAATCATCTCATTTCTAAGAACAGCATGTATACTAATTAAGAAGTGTGGGCTCCAGTGCTGGAATTCAATCATGACTGTTATTTTTTAGTTGTATGCCGTACAGCAAGCTACTTAACTTGCACCTTGGTATCACTTTCTATAAAGGGTGATGATAACAGTGTTGTCTACCTTATAGGGTTTCTGTAAAGCTTAAATAAGTATCTGCAGAATGCTTAGAATAGTTTTTGGCATATAGAAAAGGTACTCCATAACCTAGAATTATCACTGTTTGTCTTGAATTTCATGGGAGAATTTAGCAATGTTATTGACTTCTTTCTCTTTTCTGGAACATACTTTGAACCTACCTACAGGTATTGTATTTTCTCTTTGAGATGTTTTTATTGTTATTCTCATTTTGTCATTCTAGCCCTGTTCCTTTCTAGTTCTTCCTAATTTCTCTCTGTTTCTCAACTTATCCAGAAATTTCCTACCAGTCAAATTTTAAAACTGCTTTTATTATGCTGTGTGACTTTAGACAAGTCACTTCTCCTCTCTGGGCTTCAAATTCCTCATCTGCAAAATGATGAGTTTAGAATTGACATTCATTGATCAAGAAGTTCATGATACTGTCCCTTAAGTATTCCAGAAGCTTTCAAATTCCTCTCTAGTCTGGTGCCTCTTTTCTCTCATCCCAGTACTAACTTGGATAAGTTTGGAGAAAAGGCCTAACAAGGCCTAACCCTGCTTAGCTTCCAAGATCAGATGAGGTGGAGACACATTTCAGGGTGGTATTTCCTTTTCTAATAAAAGATAGAACCCACCATTCTCTGTAGGAATCTAGTTCTTCAATAAATCCGTTTTCCTCCCTCTTTCTTGGCAGTATTATGTCTGTCTTCACTTTAGGCCATTTGTTCAGGCTCTCTCCTCTTATAGGAATGCTTTTTTTCCTTTTCTTCTTCTTCTTCTTTTTTTTTTTTTTTTTTGAGATAGAGTCTCATTTTTTTGCCCTTGGTAGAGTGCTCTGGCATTATAGCTCACAGCAACCTCAAACTCTTGGGCTCAAGTGATTCTCTTTCCTCAGCCTCCCAAGTAGTACCTGGGGACTACAGGTATCTGCCAGGACACCTGGCTGTTTTCTAGAGACAGGCTCTCTCTCTTGCTCAGGCTGGTTTCAAACTCCTGAGCTCAGAAGATCCATCTGCCTCGGCCTCCCAATGTGCTAGGATTATAGGTATCAGCCACCATGCCTGGTGGAATGCCTTCTTTATTCTGCTTAGATTCCTGTCTTAACCAACTCTACACTCTAAGTCAAGTTCAACCCCTTTCAATAACCTGTTCCTAATTGATATTTATTGAACTCTTCCAAGATTTAGAGCACTCGACCCAAGGGTTAGGATATGCTGCCTTATTTCCTTTGTTAATTTTTTCACCCAACTAATTTATAATTTCTATAATTTAGGGTTCATAAACATTTTATACTCCCACTAGCAGAGCAAGAAAGTTCTCATTTCCCTTTATCTTTGCTGACACTTGAAGTTACTTACTGACTTTCACATGATGGTATATGGTGGGTGTATAGTGGTATCTTGTTTTAATTTGCTTTCTCTCATAACCAGTGAGGCTGGGTGAATTTTCATAGGTTTTTCTCTTTGTAAATTACTGATTCATATCTTTTATTTATTTTAATTGCATTTTCTGTCTTTTTTCTGGTGAATTTGGGGGTATATATTCTATATAGCAATATTATATCAGTATAGATACTATAAACGCCTCCCAGTTTTCTTTTTTTCTTTTTTTTTTTTTTGAGACAGAGCCTCAAGCTGTCACCCTGGATTGAGTGCTGTGGCTCAACCTCCAATTCCTGGGCTTAAGCGAGTCTCCTGCCTCTGCCTCCCAAGTAGCTGGGACTACAGGCGCCCGCCACAATGCCTGGCCATTTTTTTTTGGTTGCAGCCACCATTGTTGTTTGGCGGGCCCAGGCTGGATTCGGACCCGCCAACTCAGGTGTACGTGGCTGGCGCTTTAGCCCATTGAGCCACAGGCTCCGAGCCACCTCCCAGTTTTCTGCTCATTAGTTAAATTGGTAAGTAATTCCTTCCCTGAATAGAATTATTTAATTTTGAAACTCAAAACCCTTATGGTTTATACTTATGTGATCTTAATAATTCCTTTTCAACATCAAAGCAGTAAAGTTACAGTTTTTAATGGAATAGAAAGGAATAAGGTGATACTCCATTTTCTCAATGAGAATATTTGAATAATTTTTTCCAACTTCAATTTATAAAGTTTTAGGAATATAGAAGTTATAAAGACATAGTCAAATGTCTACTAATTATATTTGTTTGGTTAGTAATTCAAAAATTCAAAATCACTTTTTTAAACATTATAATGAGGGCATTTTTCTGTTTCCACCCCCTTATTTCATAAATCAATTTTATCCCAGTTTCCATGCATTTATTAATTGAGATCATTTTAGGATAATGTATCTTTCTCAAACAGCTTATCTGGAAAAAAATAGTCTAATAGATAACATATTTCCCTCTTTTCTGATGAATAATTTCAGGTAAAAAGCTTTGCCTTATATTTATCTGGCCATATAATATTCCACTATGTTTTCTTCTCTCTCTTTTTTTTTTTTTTGTAGAGACAGAGTCTCACTTTATCGCCCTGGGTAGAGTGCCGTGGCGTCACACTGCTCACAGCAACCTCCAGCTCTTGGGCTTAAGCGATTCTCTTGCCTCAGCCTCCCTAATAGCTGGGACCGCAGGTGCCCGCCACAGCGCCCGGCTGTTTTTTTGTTTTTCAGTTCGGCTGAAGGCCGGGCTTGAACCCGCCACCTTCGGTATATGGGGCCGGCGCCCTACTCGCTGAGCCACAGGAGCCGCCCTCTTCTCTTTGTATTATTGTTTTTCATTTACATTTAGATCGTTCTTAATTTGAAAATTTTTTCTATGGTATAAGGATACAACTTTCTTTGCCCTCAAAATAGTAAATTGATCTTCTTAATACCATTTACCAAATATTCCGTTTATATCCAAGGATTTTATACCAAGCTGCCCTATGTGAATAGATTGGTCTCTGGATTATTCACTACTTTCTATGTCACTATCACAGTGTTTAATTATTTTGTCTTTTTAATATGTGTTTCTATTTCATCTCTATTCCCTTACTACACTTACCTCCCCCATTTTGCTTCTCCTTATCGAAATTTGTCTAAGATACTCGTGGACTTAATTTCTCATGTATATTTTAGAATCAGTTTGTTAAATTCTCCCCAAATCCTGCCATGATTTTGGTTGAGAAAGCATTTAGGTTACAGATGTGGGGAGAGATCGTCATTATGTTAGGATGGTCCATTCATGAATATGGTATATTTCTCTACCTCTCAGGTCTTCATTTATGTGCTGGAATAAAGTTTTCTTTTTAAAAATAAAGTTCTTATACTTTCATATGTTAATTCCTAAGCATTCTGTCATTTTGCTTGTAGATAATTTTCAATTTTTTAAATTGATTATTAGGAATATGGAATTTAGAGTCATAAATCCTGAGTTATCTGGGCAATCACTTGACCTCTCTCTGCCTCCATTTTCTCCTGGGTAAAATGGAGGTAACATTCTTCAAGAGTTGTGGTGGCAAATCAGGTAGTCTATCCCCTAGTAGTTTAAGTAGTTTGGCTGCCGGATAGAAGGATGGTGAACTAGCTACAGTAGCCCAAAGCTCAGAGTTTAGTTTTAGAGCAGTGAATCCTGACACGGGCAGGATGCGTGATGTAGGAGGCAGGGGGAGGATTGGACAGATTGGGCAAGTACTGGAATCCTACCAGGCTGCCAGTGTGTGTAGTTTTGCAAAGGCACTGAAGGAAGTCACAAGTGTGGTCTCATGCTTCTGGTTTTAGATTACAAATGATCGCTTGGTTGAGCAATTTTTGTGTTTGTAAAATGGAAGCTTGAGTTAAAACCCTCTGTCTAGAAGAGGAACCCAAGAACCTAAGTACTTAGAACCAGAAGTGCCTACAGAGATTTATTATTTTAGCCATACTCAGAAAAAGCAAGAGACCACATTTGTGACTTCCCTCAATGTGCGATGCCTGTGACGTTATTGCAGCTTATTTTGTTTCAGCCATCCCGAGCTCCCTCCTCCCCAGTAGCACCTTGCAGCACCGCAAGCTGATGGAGCTACACAACATATTCTATCAATTGAGAGGACCCACTGCCTACCGTTTTCATAAGGATTTCTCTCTTCTCTTCTAAGTCCACTGGCCATATTGCTTACTTGCTTTAACATAAACTCTTCTCTTTATAAGTGTTTGTTCTCACTCCTCAACTGACCTACAAGTGGAGTGATGTGGAGACAGACTCCATGTTTCCTAGCTCTGGTATTCCCTGCAAGGCTTTGCATGTAAACACTGGAACTTGTCTACTGCAGGTGTGTGGTGGCCAGGCAGAGGGAAGAGGCAGTGGGAAGAGGAAGGGAGAGCCATCACTTTTGGGGCAGTTGCATAGTGGCAGTAGTTGAAAGACAACATAACTTCTTCAGTCCCAGTGCTGCATAAGTAACAATGGACAGGCTGAAAATATTCTTCTGAGTTGGCTGGAGGTGGAAAGACAGACCTCTATCTGAAAGAATAGTAGGGGTGGGAAGAGGAGAGGAAGGGAAAAACTGCTTTGCTGAGCACAGGTCTCTGGGTTTTCTGTCCTTGTTTTATTCTAAAAAGCTCCTTCAGACTTCACATGAATAGAGAAGTGAAATCTTCTTATACCCTTTCCTCCTGTGGCCTCACAGAAGGTTTCACATCTCCTTTGACTGCCAGAGCAGAGAACCAGACAAGAGAGGGAACTCCGTTCAGCCTCACTGGTACTACCTGGGGCCATGCCCTGTGCTGGCACAGGGCCACACAGTGAGCGCTCCCCTGCCAGGGTTAGACTGTGTGGACACTGAAATGATCCCAGACCTTGTTCCTGCAAGGTTAGGTTCACTGCTTATCTGGGTGGAACAGGGAGAAATGTGAAGGCGGATTCTCTGTGTTCGTAGAGAATTCCTACAGCTTTGAAACTGTCAAGACAGAAAGTGAAAGAGATAATGGTTCTAAGAGCAGAAGGAACTCTGAGAACAGGACAGATAAGTTGTGGATGGATTGGATTGTGGATTGTGGCTCTTCTTTTTCTCTTTTTACCATGAGAGGCCCCCCTAAATTCCTTTTATTTGGGCCATCCTAGTCTCAAGATGTAGTGAGTGTGTAGGCATTCTTGTGTGTGTGTACATGAATGTGTGTGTGCATGTATAAGAGTTGGCTAAGAAGAGAGTCAAAGCTTCTAAACCTTGGGTATGAATCTTTGGGCCTGTTTTTGAACTTGTAAAATAGGGCAACTGGCAAGTCATTTAAGATTAAATGAGATAGCATATAAAGACCTACTTAGCATAATATGTGTTACAAAGCAGAAGCTCTACAAATTTTGGAGTGCCTACCCTATATTCTGCCCACTTCAACACACTTGATGATTCATTAGCAGAGTTAGAGTATATAATTAAGGTGGGGGTGGGGTAGGGGTGGCTGGTAGGTATGGGGAGCTTCAGGTAATCTCAAGTAGTTACATGAAACAGTCTTTTGTTTCTGATAATGATCTTTGTATTTATTTTTGGTACATGCATTTTTTTCCTTCCCTTTATCTTCATAAATATGAGATTATCCTGAAGTCATGGACATTGGGGGAGGGCAGGTAAGTGTGGTGTCAAGGGTGTCCCTCCTCATTCTCTTTTGTTTGGTTCACTGTTAAATCAAATA
>CAUYON010021082.1:0-17481 GCA_963573935.1 Arctocebus calabarensis
GGAGTGCGATCCTGGTACCCCTCCCCTTTTCTGGGAAGGGCGTAAAACAGGACATGATCCCTCTTCCAGTTCCAATTAAACAAAAGTTATAACCCCCCTCCCCCCTCCCCCTCGAGGTATTTGCAAGAATGAGTCAGTGCCCAACCAGGGACCCCCCCCAGGAAGTGGGAGGAAGCTAGTGATGGATGGGGGACAGAGAAGCTTCCCTCAGCACCTGGCCCCATGGGGTCTCACCAAGTGGAGGGGGGATCCCTGGCAAACCTCCCTCCTCAAGTGAGGTCTGTTATGCAGCATTTTTGAGGTCAAGAAATTATAGCAATAAATATCAAGTTGAGGTAGGGGGAGAGGTTCCTGATAGAACACTGCTTCTACTTTCAGTGGATTCCAGAGGCAGAATATCTACTATGTGATATCAGGATCAACATGGCAACTTGTGCAGCAAATCCAGAACCCTGACCACCTACCCAAAGTAGAAGAGCAAGATGTTGGCACTCTGCCTGTGTCTTGTGCTTGGGAAAGTGGAATGAAACGTCACCCAACAACTTGTGCTTCAGCTAGTATTAATGTGTAGATATTATTCTGTAGCTGTTAACTCCGAGTTTAGCTTGAATTAAGGGATTTGGGGGGGGGACCATTTAACTTAATTATTGCTAGTTTTGAAATTTCTTTGTAAGAGTAGGGTTGGCACAGATGCAGCAATATGTAAGATTAGGTGATGGGGTCACGCTTATCTGTGTTCCAATGGAAACTATTTGAATATTTGTTTTATAAGTATTTTTATTCACTTTTCAGACATGCTATGAAAGAGCACCCTTCCACTGCACAGTAAGCTTTTGTACGGTGGCAGAATGGGCCAAAAGCTTAGTGTCATGTCCTGTCTTAAGAATGAAGTACCTTGAAATAAAAAAAAAAAAAGAAAGAAAACGTGGATACAATTTACCAAATGGACCTGGCTGAACTGCAGAATTATAACTCTGTGAAAGACGCATTCAAGTCAAGCAGCCTTCCTAATTTCTATGCATCTCTCCCCTCTGAGACATATCCTAATCTCAGGAACCATGCACTCAAAATGGCAACCATCTTTGTCAGCACTTATGTCTGTGAACAGACTGTTTCCAGAATGAAATATCTGAAATCTCCAACCAAATCTAGACTAACTGATGCACACTTGCATCGCTTGTTATGACTAGCAATGACAAATATGGAACTGGACATTGACCATCTCATTAGCCAAAAGCAGGCCCATAGTTCCCATTGAAATACTTATAAGTTTTTTTTTTTTTTTTTGAAGTTTTGGGCCAGGGCCAGGTTTGAACCCACTACCTCCAGTATATAGGGCTAGTGCTCTACTCCTTTAAGCCACAGGTGCCACCCAGGTAAGTTTGTTAATTTAACTTTATTCGTTCTCCATTTTAAATATTGTATTTGTTTCCATTTTGCTTTTTTTTTTACTTCAAAATAAGATAAGTGCAGTGTGCATAGGAATTTGTTCATAGTTTTTTTTTAAACTATAGTCCAGCCTGCCAATGGTCTGAACTGGCCCCTGTTTAAAAAGTTTGAGCACCCCTGCTTAAATATATACTTGTCATATATTGGTTGCTCATTGTTTTCAAGGCCTATTATCAGATAGAGGAGTTATATTTTTAAAATAATAAATGAGTGATTTACTTCATTTCTCTATGCTGGCTGGTTGATATCCTGTTTCCATTTTCTTCTATAAACGGTGTTAATTATCCTCTCCTAGCTCCCATAAGCACTATCATAATTACTGTTGGTAAAGCACTTAGGTTTCCATGGATAAGGGAGATGGTGTAAGGGCAATGTATTATCATCATAATTATCACTGCCCTGGGCATCTGCTCATTAATGACTGCATTTGAGTAAAAACCCATGAAAGGTTTAATTGATATGAGACAGAAATTGTTCAACCTTAGTTATATTCAATGCCAAGATTAAGTCCAGAGAGAAAAACTTCTCTCTAAATAGGTCATCTCAAATGTCATCACAGAAATGGATATAATAGTTCTAAAAGAGTTTTAACAATTCAGCATTCATTCATTTAACACTTACTGAAAATCCAATAGGTGCCAGGCATTGTTCTGGATTCTGAACATATAGTGAATTAGGGAAATGTCTCTTCATAGAGACATTTTCTTTAGGGAAAACAAAATGTCTCTCTGAAGTTTCAATTTAGGGTTTGAAATTTGAAATATGAACCTAGGCTATTTTTTCCTCTGTTCTGATCCCTATTCTCTTTTATGTTTTTTATCAAGCACTTTCCCTCATGAAGTATCCCTCATGCGACCTATTTTTTAAATTAAATAATAGCTGTGTACATTAGTGCAATTATGGGGTACAATGTACTGGTTTTATATACAATTTGAAATACTTTCATTAAACTGGTTAACATAGACTTCACTGCATTTTCTTTGACTTTAGTAACACCCAAGCCACTTGCATTTTTTTCTCCCTCCCTGGGGAAATAGGTCCTAAATATTTATTTTTCTAAGTAATAAATTACTACTTAGCATGGAATACTGTTTCATATTTTCATGTCACTTTTTTATTAAAATCATTGTATCTTCTCAATTGTCCGTGGCTTCTTGCACCGTACTGTACAAATACACTCATAAATGATGCCTTAATTAAAATAAACCTTTTTAATATTTGTTACTAATATTAAAAAGGTCAGTGTTTAGAAATAATTTCCAGACACAGGCAACCGTTTTGTTACTTGACCAGACATGATCACGGTTTGAAGAAGGGACACAGTTAGAAAAACACATTTTATTTGCTGACTCTTCACCACCACTATCTGCCCCTATTGCAGCATTTCCACTCAGTGACCAGACATTGGCTGCCAAAATCACCCCAGTCACCCCACAGTGTGTTTTCTGGATACTCATGACCAGGTCAATTAGCAACCACAGGACATCCAAGAATTATTTCCTCTATTCTGCCTCTTCAGTGCTGCCAACCGCTGAGGCCCCAGTTGTCTCCAAAGCTGCGTGAAGTCTCTTTGTCTCTAATTAGATTGAGCTTTCTTCTTCCAAGTATTATCAGTGCTACTTGTGTGCTGGGCAATCCTGGAGCTACAGTATCCTCGGGTACTGGCGGTAATGCACTAATGCTCATTTTATCCAACACTAAGGTTCAACCCAGCTTGTGTGCTCAATAGAAAAAGGAGGAAAATGCACATGTTCTTTCTTTGTTGCCAATTTTCCCAAGAACACTAAAAAAATCCTTTTTTGAGTCCCTAATCTTAAGAAATCTATAGGAAAATATCTCCATCAGTTTCTACATTTCTTAGTTGATTTCTTCCTTTGTTCTTACCTTCCCTGCTCCACTTTCTGTTCTCCAGATTACATGAATGAGATTGTAATAGCTGGACAAAGAAAAATTCAGTCAGTAAACATAGAATGGGAACAGACTCAATTCTGACCTCTAACACTATGGAGTATGGCCAGGTTTTTCTAATTCTTTTAAGGTAGAACTGTCCTCTCAAAAGTTCCTTTTTTAAAATAGTTTTCCTTCAGCATCTTCACCATCTGCCCTAAAATGAAAACAACACTGGCTCAGGCCGAGACAGAGTCCTGGACACAGCGGCTTTTCTGGTCTCTTCTTTGTAGGATCAAAGAACTGCGAAAATATAGACCGAGCATCTACTCCAGTTTGGTCACTACACCACACTGATTTCCCGAATGTTTGAAAGTTGTGGAAAAGAAAGTAAAATTTGTATTGCTGTCAATAACTGGAAGCTATAGAGAGGTCAATTTAAACTAGCTGTATGCTATTGAGTTGTAATTAACATCATATACATTAGGAATAATAGATTTGGGGTGAAGTCAGTTGACATTTAGTGCAAGAAGCACAAAATTTTGCTGTTGTCAATTAAACCATTACACCCTCATTCTGCCCATAAACTTTTTGAAAGATCGCCCTGAAGGAGAAGCACAAAATGAGAATCAAATACCATAGATCTTTATTGAGAGCACTCTGTTAGCAGCTGAGTTTAAACCCATGCTTCAGTCTTGGGAGCTAGATGGAGACTCCTCTCCCCATCACTTTCACATTAGTTCCTTTCACAAATACAAATCTTTAGACTGTGCTTCATTTTTAAGAGTTGCATAGAGGAAAGCAGCCAAGTACAAAGAGATGGTGTGGTGTGGAGCTAAATTTGGTGTTCCTCAATTTCAGCAATCCCGACTTCTTAGACATGTCATTTGTCTGTCTCCTTAACTTCTCTGGCCCTCCTTCCTCTCATCTGTGAGGTAGGAAAAATAATCATACCCAGGCCAGACCCAATGCTTGACTAATGAACTTGCTAGTTCATGTAAAATGCTTTAAACAAAGAATAATAAATAAGTACCCATTAATTATTAGTTAGCCTAATGATGATGATTATTTTCATGACCAGGATGCCATATTCATCACGACCCATCAGACCCTGCCCCGGCCTACTAACATTTTCCTGCACAGAGAAGGGAGAAGAAGGAAGGAGGAGCGTTCTGAGTTCCTCGACCTGCTCGGTCACGTGACGTGGAAGAGAGCAGACAGGTTCTCACTTAGGCCAGTGTCCGCGCCAGTGTGACTCTGTCAGTTGTTTGAACACAAACTAACCACATTGACAAGTCCTCTTTCTTTAAAGAAAATAATAAAATCTAATCAAGCAGAGGGGTGCCTGGATTTGACGATGGATTGGGGAATTGGTTCCTCTATGAACAAAAGCTGTCAAGTAATGACATGAGAGGCAGCAGTAACACTGAATTGGAAACTGGAAGGAGTTCTGAGGGGAAGGTGCCTGGCATGGTATGGAGCTGAATTTGATGATCTCAAGAAAACTAGTCGCAGAAGCAGGAGATACAGCCAGTGGATGTTCAAACAATAAATGTGACTGTTGGCAGGAAAGTGGCTGCACTCAGGGACAAGAGACCCTGCAAGTGTGAGGCATTTGCTTATAGATGAGAAGAAGGCTTTGGTCTGTGTGTGTGGTATGC
Organism: Arctocebus calabarensis; assembly: GCA_963573935.1. Lineage (NCBI taxonomy): Eukaryota > Metazoa > Chordata > Mammalia > Primates > Lorisidae > Arctocebus > Arctocebus calabarensis. Next base: position 4,998 of record CAUYON010021082.1, read on the forward strand.
CAGCCCTCTCTCTCCAGCACGTGTGTGTATGTGTTATATATATATGTACACACACTCACACTCATTTTGTGTGTGCCTCTGTGCGGTGAGGATTAGAATGTAGAGTCAGAACTCTCATATGTCTAATAACCAATATTGAACACAAACACGGGACATAAGCTGATCAATCTATACCCTTTGAGCCATTAATGTTCAGAACTTTAGAAGGCCAAATATTTCATAATCATTGTCACAGTTTCTGCTGCTAAGCCTATTACCCTATTCCAAGGACAAAACCAATCAATATACCATGCTTTTTTGTCACTTGCAAAATTATTCAGCCCAATAGAAAATCACCAGATTGCTTTTCACTAGCCAAGAAAAGAAAGTGCAGATCCTCTCTTTATTGGCCGAGCACAGTGGCTCACGCGTGGAGTCCCAGCACTCTGGGAGGCCACGGTGGGTGGATAGCTTGATCTCTGAGTTCAAGACCAGCCTGAGCAAAAAGTGAGACCCCCATCTCTACTAAAAATAGAAAAACTGAGGCAAGAGGATCGCTTGAACCCAAGAGTTGAAGGTTGTGGTCATAGTTGAAGCTATGACACCACAGCACTCTACCCAGGGTGACAGCTTGAGACTCTGTGTCAAAAACAAAAAACAAAACAAAACCTAAAAAAAAGGAGGTATGTCTCTGAGCCAGGAAACGCTGCTGGCCAGATTCTTGTCAAATTCAATGTGTCATCTCTGCTATGAATAACAGTGATGTCAAGAGTGTAAAAACAGAAGAGTGCTGGTCCTAATTCCCAGAGAAGCAAAATCAGCTCAGTCATTCAAACCCTTCTTGAAGAGCTCCAAAGGAAAGTGTGCCTAAGGAAAGATGCCAGAATGATCAGGAGGAAACACCCATATTTTGTATTGTTCTACACAAGACAAAACAAACGACCACAGTAAAAATAGAACCCAGCACCCGAAGAGAAGATTGCTCTGAAAAGAGATGCAAATAGCAAAGATGAACTATTTTATTTTCTCTGCATCTGGGCTTGTCCTGTTTTCTCATTTCAATTCCTTCTTGGGAAAGTGATAGCTTAAGTGGGGTGCGTGTGTTTGTATGTGAATCTATTGCTATGCCAATCATGGTCTGTCCACTTTAGTGACATATTTTGAAAGGCAACAATTTTCTTTTTGTCCTTGGCAGGAGGATGCCACTTTTCTCTGGTTTCTGACCTTTGCTTGTGCCAAGTAAAATATGATTTTTGGCCACACTGAAGTAGAACTATTGATTCTTGCTGTATTGTTGGGTAATGGTGATAAAAGAGTAGAGCACATTAAGTTAAGGTATTTTTAACACCCAGAGATATTTAAAATATAGCTGTTTGGAAATGAAATGTAAGAAAAAATATTCAGCTCAGGATTATACATATTTTAATCCAGTAGTTTCATTAAGAATTGATGCGTGAAGGCTATGTTAATCAGTTTGATGAAAATAGTTAAGATTGTGTATGAAACCAGCACATTGTACCCCTTGATTGCACTATTGTACACAGCTGTGATTTAATGGTAAAGATAATAAAATAAAATAAAAATAAAAATAAATAAAAATAAAAAGAATTGATGCATGTACTTCCTTGAACCATTGGATGACTGAAAAGTTAATTGTTCTTAAGCACTGAGGATTTATATTATCTGTATAGTACTCCACTGCATTTTAAAATTTACTTTTGCTTTTAAGGTTTTAAATCTTGAAGGAAAAGAAAGTATGCATTAATATATTCCAAATTATGTTATAAAGAAAATTTCATGTTTGGATTTACTCTTGCATCCTTATTTAAATTATTATTTGGTATTCACTGATAGTATAAAGAATTGGGTTATACTGATTGCATTTGTTAGATAAAGTCCCTCTTATAATTGGGACCCACCTTCAAGAGGTGTGCCATACACTGTGAGCCCCAAATTTTAAGAAATTTGATACCTTCGAGGAAAGAGGCAATCTGGAAGAGGACTGTCATTGAGTGAGAAGGATTTTACAGAGGCAACGTGTGTTTTCCTGCCTCAGACTCAGTACTTCCTCTTGTCACGTTCTCTCCGTCCTCTGTGACCTTTTGTTTCTGGACTGTTATCTTTTCCCTTTTAGAAAAACAAATATGGGCAACAGGCCCAGTAACCAGAACTGTTCTTTTATGCAAGACTTTAACTCACATAAAATGATATGCTTTTCACGATGATTTTAAAATCAGAATTCCAGGCCATAGGAAGTATATCTAGAAGATTATATGTGTTTGGTCATTATCTTTTTATAACTTCTAGGCAATTGGTAAGACAATTTTAAATATACTGGGTGGCTATGAAGTTCATGTGCAATGCTAAACTGGGCACTATTTTAAATTGCACATGAACTTTATGGCCACCCTGTGTATCGCACACAGATGGTAAAATAGTCTTCCTAGTGTTCTGCAGCTGAGTCAAGGGTGACTAATGGCACTCAGCCTCTCTTGTGGATGTGCTTTACGAATCCAGATAGAAATGGCTTTCGTATGTGGGTGACATGGTTCAGTGTATGTAACATGGAGTAGTACTGACCAGGATGGGAAACGAGAAACAAACAAAATAATGAATGGATAAAATAAGAGCTATCGCCTGTAAGAATTCTTGAGTGTTGCAAAAGGTTAAAATAAAAAAAAAAAGTTCCCAGCAAGGACCTTTCAGGGACTTTATAACAAGATATGACAAGCTGATTTTCCTATATTTTATTTTCTAATGTACAAACTTCAGGATTTTTTTCATATCCAAAAACTTTCAAAATATGTTTTAAGTCAAACGACATATTTCATGAATAAATTTAGTTTTTAAAAGGAATCGTTAAATGAATACATAAAATGGAAAGTTAATATCTTCAGCCCTAAATAGAAAGTAATAAAAGTAAACAAATGCAGTTACAGTGGAAGCAAAGCAATGTTATTAACGTTTCTACTTTGCTTTAGTCAAAGGCCATCTCTGATAATTTAACACCTTTCAGCCTTGAACGTACATCTCAAAATTTGACACGTGTTTCCGTTGGCCTTAATTCTTAGTTGTAAATCAATAGGTATTCGTGATCAGATTTCTCAACGAGCAACCCTTACCTGCTCTTCTGAAACTTGAATTACTGCAACTGAGCACTTAAATACGTGACCATTTCTTCTTGGGTAAAGTGACAGCAACGGTTCCCTTGTGGTATTAAGAAAAACATCTTTGGGGTGGCACCTGTGGCTCAAGGAGTAGGTCATCAGCCCCACATACTGGAGGTGGTGGGTTCAAACCCATCCCTGGCAGAAAACTGCAAAAAAGTAAATAAATAAAGATGTATGTGATGTATGTTTAAGAAAAAGTTTTCCAAAAAGGAAATACATTGTACCATTCCTACAATGAAATTCAGAAAATAAAACAACCTTCAAAATTACCTCCCAAGTAATCGCATAATAAGTGAACTAACTTTTGTGGACACATACTTTTCAAAATCCAGCCCACATACAATGGGATGCCCTGTCAGATGATTAAAATAGCCACTAATTAATTTCCTTCGTAGATTTCCATCTTTTTGTTGAAAACTAAGTTTTTAGATAGATATTTATCTGCCTCATATAAACCAGGTCAGTTTTTAACTACTAATTATTGGAGATGTGTATTAATTCTGGCCACTCTATAGCTACTAAATGAATATCTAGTCTATTGTCCAGAGGAAGGATATCTTTATCAATAGAAATCACCAGGAATTTACTATCTAGATATCTGAAGCATAGACTTTTTATCTGAAGAAAAATTCAGATGCCATGACAATTTTCTTTTCCGTGTGTGTTTGTAGGAACAAATGCAAGTAATAAATCTGAGCTCACACTGTACATTGTATCACTTATTATTGACAAATATATATTACATTTTTTTTCTATAGTCAAGAATTATGCTGCAGGTTAGGAAATCAGTGCAAAATGTTAAATTCATGTGATATCTTACAACATAGAGTGGTATACAAATTCAATTACTATTTGTGGGAAATAGGATCTATCTCTTTTGCTTTACCCGAAGAGCCCATCCATGTGTTATCTTTTTTTAATGAAAAGAATAAGAAGTAAAATCCCTAGCCATTGCTACGGCAGAAGAAAAGTAAAAGAGAAAGAAGCAATTCAAAGAAATGGAGCATAAAGCGAAGCAGGGTCTTTGGAAAATTCAGTTCACAAAAAGGTTTCATGGTATGTGAGTTATTCATGGGTTCTGCCAGACTGAGTTAATAGCAGCTGTCTATCCTCTCGTTTGGGGTAGTCATCCCCTAAAATATCTTGGCTTTTATCCTATGACAGAAGGCACTGATGCTCAACTGCAATGTTATTACCAAGATAACATAGTCTCTTGGTGACACACCTCTGTTTCAACACAGAGGCAATGAAACAGGCGGATAGCTCTGCGGAGGCCAGCAGGTGGCACTCCCAATACTGAAATTCACAGGGCCCCACAACTCATCTCCATGATTTTCTCGCCTAACCTTTTATTAGATCCTTATAACAACCCTGTAAACAAAAATATGATCATTTCTAATTTCTATTTTCTAATTATAAAATCTCAGGAATATACTTTGTACGTAGAGGGCCTGTCTTGAACTTGGGTCACATAAATTTCAATCTAGTCTTCTTTCTATTACATTACAGCTGCCATTCATCTCCGACACTTGCTGACAAGTCAGTGTTGCACAGAAATTAGAGAAGTAGGTGGGCCAAGTAACTGTGTCCTGAACAGTTCTCAAGTACGCGACTGCATCCTTTCTGCAGGTGAGCTGAGAGCCACAAGCGCCACAGACCTCAGAGTGGAAAAGAGAGTCCTAACTTCAAAGTCTTGAGAATCTACCTGATACAGTCATGCAGGTTCTGTGTAAAGTGAACAAACATCATCAAAACCACACTATGCTCAGAGAAACAAGGATGTGAGTAGAGATCTGAGTAAAACACACGAGATTAGCCTGAACAGGGAATATCTTTACAATGGACCGATGACTATAAATAGCGAATATAAATCACTCAGAGAAGAGGCAATTTAATTACACACAGGACATTTATGAGACCAAAGACAAAGAAGTTTGAAAGGACAGCAAAGCAGCATTAGCCACGTTTCCCAGGACAGACTGAAACCTAAGGAAATGCATCTCTCTGTGTTCCTCAGGAGAGTGCCTCCCTCTCTCACAAAAAGTCCAGAAATCAAAAACAGCCTTGCAGAGACAGATGGGCCGAGCCCAGAAGAGGCCTGCGGGGACAAGTTTAATCAATACTAAGGATTAAATCACAAAGTTGGACCTGGGACAACTGCGAATTTCACCAAATTAAAGCATTTCTGCTCAGGAAATCTGGCCAGCCCTAGAGGTTTACATTTATTTCTCCAGCATTTTCAGCAATTCAGAAATCTTCTATCTATTTTTTTTATGGTTGTGACAATAATCAATTACTTTCACAACTTTGTTGCATTACTTATTCTTTTACCATAGTATTAACACAAATGTCCAATGAATAAAATGGTCCAAAATGGTATTAAAGGAAGTTAACAAATCAACCTCAAAATATACGGTGAGTCAATTATGACAGGAGTTTAATTTTTACTCACATTAACTATCCAAAGAAATATTTCCGGGTCATATTTGGTTCTTTTTACTCAGTGGTTCAGGGGTCCATTTCCTTTGTAATTAAGAGTTTCGCCATTGCCAAGGTTCCCATCATCATATGAATTTAGCCAAAGAAGGAGAAAGAAAGTCAAAGGATGTCACATTGTTTTTTTAAATGGCTTGAAAAAAAATGCACATATGTCTTCTAGCCTGTCAACTGGTTACACCTAACAGCTGGTAAGACTATGTCTTCAAAAAAGAAGAGAAGAATGTGGATTTTGGTGAATACATAGCAGATTTTGCTAATACCTCTTCTTTTCCTAGGTACAAAAATAGGGTGTCAGTGGGTACTAAGTTTGATAGTAGCGATGACCAAAGACTGATGTGTATTTAAAATGAGCACCATCCAAATGGAACCAAAGGACAATATGGTAGGTACTAACCAATTCAAGAGAGCTTAGCAATCTTCTAATGCCTACGAATAAACATCCATGGCCTGAATTTTTTTTTATTCTAACATAAATACTTGTTCTTTTTGTTACTCTTCCTTCACATGGTCTATTTTAATTACTATGGATCAGGACATTTACGGATAAAATATTTCTTTTGGCCACATATGTGGCTTTCTTCTTCTTTGATTTGAGGATCAAAAACTTGATGGTTTGGACCTTGGGGAAGATATGTTCTAATAACATAACTGTCTGTGAAGTTGTCCATCACTTGTAGACTAACAGGGACATTAGGAAAGAGATTTAAATGAGACAAACAAAGGACACACATCTTCTAATGGCGGGCAAGACAGTGAGGTGGAAGAAGGGACGCTGCACTTGTCAGCGCACCCTTCTTATATTCTATGATAGTTCTATGCTCATTGAAGTTCATATTGTGTTTGCAAGGAGCTAAATGAGAGATTTCTGTGTATTAAAAATTGATAGAAATTTTATCTATGTAAATTTACTCCTTTAATGTAAGCTTGAGACATCACCTTGTCTATCCCCATGATAACAACAATAGACATCTGAAGGTCAACAGTGGTTAGTTTCTAAAATTCTGTAAGCCCATTTTTCTCTTTCTTTTCAAGGGCTTCAAAGCTTGAAAAAGGAACAGTGCTTGAAACACAGACAATTTCCAAAACTGAAGGGGAAAAAAAGCACGTGGTTTAAGCACAGAATGGAAACTCAGTGGCCGGAGGATTGAGGCCGACTAAGAATGCTAGCTTCCCACTACACCTGAGTTTTCCGCTTGCACTAGGGATTCTGAATCATTTGACCACTTGCTCCTGGCCTGTGTGTCGCTTTGGTCAGCCAGGCTTCCCTGGCAAACGGCACTGTGAGAAGCAACCCATATACACATTCAGAAATGTCACTTTCCATACACAGGAAGGCACTAAAGATGTGGATAGAATTAGGACTATGATCACCAACATTTAGAGACTTAAGATAACGTTGCCTGATTTCACCTTTTTGCCATTCCATTCTCAAAATTACAAAGACTATGTTTTAAAGGTAAAATAAATTTGGTATTCATTTCAGGTGCAGATAATAGAATGGGGGGGGTGGGATGGGAGAATATTATAACCTGGTGAGAAATAAATGAACACACCTTGAGGTGCTCTTTGAATCACTTGAGTTTGATTCAAGAGTTAGATCCAATAACTTGAGCTATTTTTCTAAGATGTATCTCCCTTTAATTGGTAGGTTAATATTTCTAACCAGTTTTATGTAAATAAGACTCTTTCCTGGGTTGCCCAGAGGAAATATTATATCTGAGGAAAATCTTCCTTGAAGCTTTTCAAATGCATGCCAATAGAAAACTCAAAACATTAATATATATTATTAATTACATATATAACCTGGAGCACCAAAATAAATAAATAAAACTTAGTAAACTGGCTCAAAGAGGTTACATATTTTGTCTCTTGTCAAAAGTGGTTATGTGTTTGATTTAATCAGCCTAGACTGTTACCTTCTAAAATCCTGAAAAGAGTAAAGAAAGCAAAGAATCAATCTAACAAAACTGGGTTTACTACAGTGCTGAATAATGGTTTTGTCAAAAAAAAATTAAAATGAAGCTGAAATATATGTTTTTTGAAAAATATTTCTATCATTTTCTTTAATTTTTATTTTACTTCCCCTTACTCACGTGGAACAGATAAATGAGAGGGTCCAAGATTCTGTCATTGCAGAGTTGTAAGAATTTTAATAAAATGTACTGCTTCAAAAAATTTGAATTGTCACATTCTCTATTAAACAGTCTATGAAAGAACTGAGCTTAATGCTCTAAAATTTTGAATTGTTATTATTATTATTTATCTTTTTTTTTTGGCCCGGGCTGGGTTTGAACCTGCCACCTCTGGCATATGGGGCCAGCGCCCTGCTCCTTTGAGCCACAGGCGCTGCCCCAGAGTTGTTATTCTTTATTTGCTGGAGTGCGAGTGTGTGCAGAACCAGGCAGTGTAGGGCTCACAGGCATCACTGGCAACTGCGTTCACTGACAGTATCTTCGGCCCTTTTGCTCATTTTATGTTAAGTATGTTAATCTTCCTGTTGAATCTTCACAGGGTTAATTCTGGATCAAAACAAGGTAAGTGTTATTTGCTTTTCAATTTGATCTTTTCTGAAAGCCTCAGGCTATTTAAATGAAAAGTATAATTGACTCAGTTATAAGTGAGGAGAATTTCCATTCCCTAAATACAAATTCAAGTTGGTTAAGTATTGTGCATTATATCAGAAGTAGATACTGATCATCAGAAGGAAAAGTATAAAATATCAATATACCAAAAGTAGATTTAAAATTTTAAGTTAAGCAAATGCTTTTGTACTGCTGGTGGAACTGCAAACTAATACAATCTTTTTGGAAGGAAATATGGAGAATCCTCAAAGAACTCAACTTAGACCTCCCATTTGATCCTGCAATCCCATTACTAGGCATCTACCCAAAAGAAAAAAAAATCCTTCTATCATAAGGATATTTGCACCAGACCGTTTATCACAGCTCAGTTTACAATTGCCAAAATGTAGAAACAACCTAAATGGATTAACACGCTGTGGCATATGTATACCATGGAATACTATTCAGCCATTAAAAAAGATGGAGACTTTATGGGTTGGTGCCCATAGCAAAGTGGTTATGGTGTTAGCCACATACACTGAAGCTGGCTGGTTTAATCCCGGCACAGGCCAGCTAAATAACAATGACAACTGCAACAAAAAATAGCCGGGCATTGTGGTGGGTACCTGTAGTTCCAGCTACTTGAGAGGCTGAGGCAAGAGAATCACTTCATCCCAAGAGTTTGAGGTTGCTGTGAGTTGTAACAGTACCGCACTCTACCCAGGGTGACATAGTGAGACGCTGTCTCAAAAAAAAAGAAAAAGATGGAGACTTTACATCTTTTGTATTAACCCGGATAGAGTGGGAACACATTCTTCTTAGTAAAATATCACAAGAATGGAGAAACAAAAATCTAATATATTCAAGTCTACAATGAAGCCAGTAGATAATCTAATATATACCCACATAAGTGAAAACCTCAAATCAATTCAAGGTGGGGGTGGGGTAATGAAGGAGGGAAGATGAGACGAAGGGAGGGGTGTCATGGTGTATAGCACACCTCTCAGGGGTGGGACACAATTATAAGGGGGACTTTACCTAACAAATGCAAACAGTATAACCTAATTCTTTGTACCCTCAATGAACTTGAAATAATTGAAAAATAAAAAATTAAGTTAATTTCCACTTGCTTTGAATATCTTATTGCAGTAGAATAAACTCTGCCTCCCCATAGATATTTTCGTCATCTTGCAAAAATATTATTGTTGCATTGTTACAATTTTTTAAAATACAAAGAAGCTATAGCCTCCCCCATTTATTGTTGTTATCTATACATTTCAGTATTGACAGAAAGGGAAACGTTTCTCAAATACTAGAAGGTATTTGAGTTTTGACTCAAAGACAGTTTTGACTAAAGCTTGCATTAATACTATAACATGTTTCTTCTTGATTTTCAACTCGTTGAAGCATGAACATCCTTTTAGCTGTATAATTGGGGTTTTGTATTAAAAACAAATTTTTTGAATTGACACTAGAGTGCAAATTTAATTAAGGACACAATTCCTGTAACAATCAGAACATCTGTGTCACAGCCAGATAGTTCTCACTGCTTACATTTCTAAGACCTTTACTTAGGACTCTCCATAAGGTTCATTTAGCTCCTGGTATCAGACAGCTATTTTCAATTTTTAAATCTTTAGAAGCTATTTGGTAGCTGCAGACACTCCATGTAAAATTAATTATAACAAGCAACCAGAAATTTTTGAAGTGTATTTAAAAAAAAATGCAGATTTAAAAAAAAAAGAACTGAAGACAGGGAAAATTTAGCTAAAATAATATGCTCTAATATGATCTAAAATAATATGATCTATGTGCATATTGGCAATCCATTTCCTATAAAATTATTACTAGAGAAGCATATGAGGACTTTTATGTTGATAATTACTTCTTTCCTTTATCTTTATAATGAAAAAGAGAGTGATGTTAACGTGTGAATATTGATATGAATATGTATTTAATAAATCAGGGAACATTCTTATATCCCTAGAACAATCAATTTGAGATTAAACTGTTTGGGAACAATTCAATAGTTAATTTTTGGTTTAGAAATGCAATGTTTAATCTTTTAAAAAGAAAATAAGGTTTTCAGAAGAGGAATAGGTAGGTACTAAAGAAAGATAGATACTAAACTTCTGAGAAGAGAAAAATTAGGCAGAGAACCTGGTGAGAGAATGAGCACTTCTATGTTTTGAAGTTTTTAAAATGACTTACATCTATATGAATTTTTTTTCCAGTTTTAAATGTAGTAGATGAGAGGAACTGTCTTTAGAAATAATAGATTCTTAAAAGGCTATAAGTAAATTAGAAATTGAGAAAGTTTAGGGACACATAGCACAGATACATATGTATTACCCTCACAGCTAAAACAGAAACATAAAGTAAGTGCAAAGAACCTGGCCATGCCAAAGAATTAATCAACTGTATCCTACTTTACTGCAAGAAAAATTTTCTTTATAACAACTATAAAAGAGAAGACCAAACAGAAAAGCCATTGATTTGTTTATCTGTCAACTATTATCCAAGACAGAGAGACACCATGGGAAAAAAAAATTCAATATCAACAACCTGAACTAAAAGAATTTACTTGAAAAACAAAAACTTATTTATAAAAATACAGACACTATATGTCTTTTTGCCCCACTGGAATGGTAAATGTACATAGTCACCAAGTAGTAAGCATTTGGCTGGTGGAGGGTCTTGACCTGATGTGACAGCTGCTCATCAATCAGGGTGGTGGCCGCTGAGAACTGAGGGGATTGTGGCAATTTCTGAAAATATGACAATGAAGTTTGCCATATTGGTGTATTCTTCCTTTCACAAAATATCTCTCTGCAATACTGTTTGGTAGCATTTTACCCACATTATAACTCCTTCCAAACTCAGAATCAATCTTCTCAGACCCTGCTGCTGCTTTATCAACTAAGTTTATGTAATAATTAAAATCTTTTGTTGCCATTTCTGTGATGTTCACAGCATCTTCACCAGGAGTGGATTCTACCTGAACAAGTCATTTTCTTCAGGATCCATAAAAAGGATGAGGAATAACTTCTCCTCATTCATTAAAGTTTTATTACGAGATTGGAGCCAGTCACTCACATCATAAGGTGTCACTTCTAATTTTAATTCTCTTACTGTTTCTACCACATCTACAGTTACTTCCCCTACTCAAATGTCAATTCCTAGAAGTCATCCATGTGGATCAGAATCAACTTCTTCATATTTGAACCTCCTCACATGAATCATGAATGTTGATAATGGTTTCTAGAATGATGACTGTTTCTCAAAAAGAGTCCTTTTTAATTTACTTTGCTAACTCCATTGCAGGAATCACTCCCTATGGCAACAATGACCATATGAATTTTATTTCTTAAATATTAAAACTTGAAAATCAGAATTGCTCCTTAATCCAGGGGATAGAGCAGGGTCCTCAAACTACAGCCCACAGGCCACATTCGGCCTGGCAGGTGTTTTTGCCGCCGTTGCCTTAGCAGCCAACTCATCCCAGGTTGCAGTGCACATGTGTGGAAAGCCGCACTCTCCAACTCCTCTCCTTCTCTCTGTCTCTCAACTCCTTCTCTTGGTCTCAGGTGAGACTGAGACTGGTGATCAGACAAGTCACGAGCTTGCCTATGCAGAGCCTAATGCTGCCAGAGGACTGAGGTAAGAACAAGATAGGATTTATCTTTTTTTGAAGTTAGGAGGTCTGTTTTGGGTTTTTTGTTGTTGTTGTTGTTGTTTGTTTGGGGTTTTTTTTGCAGTTAGTAGGGCCTTTTTTGCAGTTAAGGGGGGCCTTTTTTTCTGAAGTTAGGAGGTCTTTTTTTTTTTTGCAAATGGGGTGCCTTTTTTTAATTTTAAATATTGTATTTGTATTTGTTCCCTTTTATTTTTCTTTTTGCAGTTTTTCGCTGGGGCTGGGTTTGAACCAACCAACTCTAGTATATGGGGCCAGCACCCTAATCCTTTGAGCCACAGGCACTATCCCCATTTTGTTTTTTCACTTCAAAATAAGATATGTGCAGTATGCATAAGAATTGGTTCATAGTTGTTTTTTTTTTTTAAACTACAGTCCAGGTTTTCCTGGGAAAGCTTCTGCTTAGCCCAAGTTAGCAATTTAAAGTTCCTTCTAAGAAGGCTGAGGAGTATCTCAAGAATGGAAGAAAAATTATCCAATGTACTCAGCCCTAATATGAAGCTAATTTATAGCTTTCATATGAAGGCTAAAACCCAATTATAGCATAGGAATACAGGGAAAGGGGAAAGGGAGGGGAGGGGAGG
>CAUYON010021083.1:0-11599 GCA_963573935.1 Arctocebus calabarensis
AGGTGTTGTGCATTTTGATTCTTTCTCCAAGATGTAAATGCACTAATGGCAGTCTTAATGTCTATAAAAAATGCTTTATTTTTTCATTGGTGATGAAAGTCTGAAATGTGCATTTGGCATCTCTGTTCCACTAATCCCTGACCATACAGTTATTATCATTTTTTTTTTTAGGAAAGAACAGAATCATCTGACTCCTCTTTGGTGTATGATTTTAATTTTGTAATGTTAGTTTAAGGGAAAACTAAGTTACTGGATGAAGAAAACTCTTGCAAAACAAAAAAAGATAGGAAATCATCCCAAGGAAGTACTTCTCAGGCTGTGACTTGTCACTACACATATAGCTTCCTGTGTGCATTCCAGGTTCGTCCTCTAATCCCATTGTGCTGGGAACTCTGATCGATATTTGACATTAACTTTTGGACTTTTAACTATATTTTCACAATGAGTTATATTGTCATTTAGACTTAACTCGGGGAAGTAAAGTCAGAAGATAAGGGGTTATTAAATTTAGCTCATGTTATAATAAAAAGACAAGTTGAAGCAATGTTCTTTCCCAAGTCTGAATGCTTAGAACAAACTTAACATGTTTGTAAAATGGGCTCTTTGTACTAAGTATTTTATTTTGCTTAAGAGTTTGTTCAGACCATTAGAAAATGCTTATAAAAAAATGTTTATGGAAAATCTCAGACAACATAAGCAAAAAAGGTAGAATAAAAAAGGTATAATGGGCTTAGTGCCTATGGCTCAACAGGCTAAGGCACCAGCCACATACACCTGAGCTGGCAGGTTCGAATCCAGCCTGGGCCTGCCAAACAACGACGCCTGCAACCAAAAAATGGCCAGGCGTTGTAGCGGGCTCCTATAGTCCCAGCTACTTGGGAGGCGGAGGCAGAAGAATCGCTTGAGCCCAGGAATTGGAAGTTGCTATGAGCTGTGATTTCACAGCACTCTACCCAGGGTGACAGCTTGAGGCTCTGTCTCAAAAAAAAAAAGTATAATGAACTCTGTCCAGCTTTAAACCTCTCCAACCCTAGCCATTCATTGATTAACTCTTTTAAAAAAGTATTGATAGCGGGTGCCTGTAGTCCCAGCTACTTGGGAATCTAAGGCAAGAGAATTGCCTAAGCACAAGAGCTGGAGGTTGCTATGAGCTGTGATGCTATAGTACTCTACTGAGGGTGACAAATTGAGACTCTTATCTCTTAAAAAAAAAAAAGTGGCTCGGCACCTGTGGCTCAGCGGGCTAAGGTGCCAGCCACGTACACCTGAGCTGGCGGGTTCAAATCCCACCTGGGCCTGCCAAACCAACAATGATGGCTGCAACCAAAAAATGGCCGGGCGTTGTGGCGGGTGCCTGTGGTCCCAGCTACTTGGGAGGCAGAGGCAGGAGACTCGCTTGAGTCCAGGAATTGGAGGTTGCTGTGAGCTGTGATGCCACAGTACTCTATCCAGGGTGACAGCTTGAGGCTCTGTCTCAAAAAAAAAAAAAAAAGTATTGATAGAATTTCCACCTGGGTGGTGGAAGCGCATGAAGAGCATGGGCTCTCTAGCCTGTCCTAGTCTGCTGGTCCTGCCTGGTTACACAGTAACAGCGCCGAGCCCCCACCCCTTGGCTTTGTTAGGGCTCCCTGCCCGTGGTGCTGACATCCCACAGAGTTCTCCACTGGCATTTTCCCAACTTTGTTTTTTTCTGACCCAGGAATGGTTTTAGATGTTTTTTCCTGCCCTCCAACATGTGGGCAGGAAATTTTTTTTTTTGGTAGACAGGTTTTGCTATGTTGCCCTGGCTGGTCTTGAACAACTCCTGGCCTTAAGTGATCCAAAGTGCTAGTTACAGGTGTGAGCCACAGTGCCCAACCTAACCCCATTTACTTTTTTTTTTGAGACAGAGCCTCAAGCTGTCACCCTGGAGAGAGTGCAGTGGCATCACAGCTCACAGCAACCTCCAATTCCTGAGCTCAAGCGAGTCTCCTGCCTCTGCCTCCCAAGTAGCTGGGACTACAGGCGCCCGCCACAACGCCCAGCCATTTTTTGGTTGTAGCCGTCATTGTTATTTGGCGGGTCAAGGCTGGATTTGAACCTGCCAGCTAAGGTGTATGTGGCTGGCGCCTTAGCCCGTCGAGCCACAGGTGCCGAGCCACCCCATTTACTTTTAATATCACAGATATAATGTTTATCTACTTATGTACTGTATCTGTGTTTTGTACAAAGAACCAATTTTCACCCCCTTGGGGAGTGGTAGGGCCCTCATTAAGATGCATCGTTTAAAACTAATAAATTGTTCATTTGTTTTATAGCACTTGAAATTGTCTTGTACGTAAGTATGACATCTGGCATATAATTAAGCCTTATAAAAAAATTAAGCCTTTATAATATATAAACTAGTCATTACAGTAATTTTTCTTTTCTTTTTTTGAGACAGTCTCACTTTGTTGCCCTTGGTAGACTATTGTGTTGTTGCAGCTCACAGCAACCTTAAACTCTTGGGTTCAAGCAATCCTCTTGCCTCAGCCTCCTAGTAGCTGGGACTATAGGCGCCCGCCACAATGCCCGGCTATTTTCTTTTTTAGAGACAGGGTCTTGCTCTTGCTTAGGCTGGTCTTGAACTCCTGAGCTCAAGCAATCTGTCTGTCTCAGCCTCCCAGAGTGCTGGGATTACAGGCATGAGCCATTGCACCCAGCTTAATTATAGTAATTTATCATTATATTATGTACTTTATAGGATAAGCATAGATTATCACCCCTTAATCTTTAGCTAATTCACATTACCAAAAGCAGTATCTGGCTATTTTTTTGTTGCAATTGTCATTATTGTTTTGTAGCCTGGGTCGGGTTCAAACCTCCTGGCCTTGGTGTATGTGGCTGGCACCATAACCACTGTGCTACGGGCACCAAGCCGAAAAAGCAGCATCTTTAGGTAATTTATAAACAAGAGTTTGTAGGTGGCGCCCATAGCTCAGTGAGTAGAGCCCTGGCCATACACACCAGGACTGTAAAAAACAACGACAACTGCAACAGAAAAGTTGGGTTTCGTGGAGGGCATCTAACGTCCCAGCTACTTGGGAGGCTGAGGCAAGAGAATTGCTTAAGCTCAAGAGTTGGAGGTTGCTGTGAGCTGTGATGCCATGACACTCTACCAAGGGCGACATAGTGACACTGTCTCAAAAAATAAACGTTTGTAAAGTTTTGCTCTGCTTCATTCCACTCCGGGCTAACAGCACAGCAGAGCAACTCTTATGTTTGCTTTTTCAGTGCCATGCCTGATGCTCCTGGACTTTGGTATTGCATTTCCAAAGGCAAATGGAAGCAGCGTGGCAGCCACAGAAACTTTTAGTGTTGTTGAAGATTGCACATTCAATAGTCAGCATTTGAAAACCCCCTGCCTGCTAAAAGCTGAGAAAAGATTATGATTTTATAGTTGGTGGAGAAACGCATCACTCTAAGTAATGTAAGACAACTGTCAGGTAAAGATGTGAAGTAAGTTCAGTTAATAATATTGGCCTTGCATTTAATCTGTATATTCACTTAAAATAGATAGGCATATACTTTTACCTAATTAGGATTTTCAGAAACTTGTTGCCTTAATACTTGAAAATTTGGCTATGGTTTCTCAATTCTTACCCATGTCTGTGACTCCAGTAGTGGACTTTCATTTTGATCACGTAAACTGACTTTAGTCACATAAGACAATTCATGCACAAGTTGGGAAGGCCAGCTGAGTGCTATTCGGGATGCAACTAAAATTCTCCTCTATTCCTTTTGTGTAGTACCCACTGTCCCAAGCCACTGTCCTCCTCCTCAACTGCCAGGCTCTCCAGGTCACAGGCACATGGGCACATGTCACACAGGTGTTCTTCTGTGCATCCAGAGTGGAGTGGCCAGCCCTGTTTTACATCTCATTTGCTTGTGGAAACCTAAGTAGAATGTTAACCATGTGTACTGGCAAGAAAAGCCAGGTGCTGAGTGGTGTCACGATCCTGGACTCCAGGATGATGGAGGCCTGTGCTGCTTGGTTCGGGCAAGGTACTTGCATTATCTGAGCTGGGCCCTGTGTGCTCAGATAATGCGAGTACCCTGCCCAAGCTAAGCAGCATAGGGTCATAGTAAAGGAATAAACACAAAATAGGTTTTATTAGTTTTATTTCTATGACATTTAAATGATACCTCACAAATAAGTTTGTAACAATTGGATATAATAGAAGCAGTTAAATTCACTATTTTCTGAAACACAAAAGGATAGGAATGATGATTTATAAAAGATTATTCATAAAAGACCATCAAAAATTCTCTTAACAAAAGCTAGAGTTAATCATTAATGGTAACTGGGAAAGGAGTTTAATACATTTGCTGGCATTTTTATAAGAAGGGATAAATGAATGTACTCAGCATGTTATGTCACAGCTTCCGGAACATTCCATAGAAAAGTTGAGAACAATTTTGTAAGGACAATGGCAATAGTTGGCAGCCAGTACCCTCAGACTTCTTAGTTACCAGAAGCATGTACAGGTTTAGTCTAGAAAAATAAGTCAATTTTATAAAATTCAGCTTTTAAATCGAGATGCACCCTCTTTAATAGGTACAGAAATACTGAAAAATAGCCCTAAAAATCTCACTACATAGTTCACAGAATAAAAACCATGGCGTTAGAGTTACTGACTGCTTTGGGCCAGGGCAGGTGTCCTCAGCTGCTGGCCAGAGACTGGTGGATGGGCGGCTGGAAGCAGCGCACGTGCTCCACGGGTGTGCTCTCCCCATCGCCTGACTTCAGGTATTTGTCCAGGATGGCGATGATCTCGTCATTGAGGATCTGGAACTTGCGGATTCTCTCCACCATCTTCTTCAAAGGCTACAATAATGAAATCACATCTTACTAGTAACACCGGTACATTTATTCTTCGTGTTTTAATGTGTCAAGATTTTCGTATTGTCTCAGAAAACTACAGCTGATAGTAATGACATACTCCATGTCTCTTTAGTGCAACTGTTAGAACAATGAATATATTTTGAACTTAAATACTTTTCTCGTGTTGGTTTCAAGCTGCTGAGTGTAGATCCACTCACTCCACAACTTACAGGCCTGCGCATTCAATAGTCAGCAATTGAAAACCCCCTGCCTGCTAAAAGCTAAGAAAAGATGATGATTATATAGTTGGTGGAGAAACGCCAGTAGCCAGTAAACTAATATAGTACAGGTCTTAGACTTCCAGTCTGGCAATACTGTGGATTGGATGTTTTGACAGACCCTCTATAACAGCCCTGGATAGAGAACAAACATGAGTGAAGACACGTAATGCACTGCTGGTTCAGCTCATGCCGCAGGAGTGGGCAAGGTAGGGCTTTCCCAGGAGCAGATGCCAACTGCGGCAGCCAGCTGGGCTCCACTTGGAGACTGCAGCTAGGATCCTCAAATAGGGCCAGTGTGACCCCAGGTGGTATCAGTCCCTGGGGAGGAGGAGAAGCAAACACAGATCTTGGGAGGAAAGAAGACGATTCATAGGCGGTGCTCATAACTCATTGGGTAGGGCGCCAGCCACATACACTGAGGCTGGCAGGTTTGAATCTGGCCTGGGCCAGCGCCTGTAGTCCCAACTATTCGGGAGGCTGAGGCAAGAGAATCGCTTAAGCCCTTCAAGAGTTGGAGGTTGCTGTGAGCTGTGACGCCATAGCACTCTACCCAGGGTGACAGCTTGAGACTCTGTCTCAAAAAAAGCAAAGAATACGATTCACATTCAAACCAGAGCTCAGTATACAAGGAAATGTTTCAGAGGTTTAGATGCTCCAAAGGCCTTTAAATACCAGAATTAAAAGATGTAGAATATAAAAAACATGAAATGTGTAAAGAAATAAGAGATGGAAAAAAATTCAGTTAAGATAATACAATTATCAGTTACCACCAAACTGAACTTTTAAAAATAACTTTTGAAAGTTAAAAACTCAGATTAGACACACTGATGTCAAGCTACCTACAGAAAGTGTTCCGGATACAGACAAAGCCAAGGACACAGGGGTATGCAAAGTAGACCAGCCTCAGTGGCCCACATTCAGCACCCTACTCAGAGCCTGTGTGTGCTACCTCATGTGGCAAAGGGGAGCTGCAGATGTGGCTAGGGCTATGGACTTTAAGGTAGGGGGAGTGCCCTGGATCTCCCGAGCAGCAGAGAACACTCTCCAGCCGGAGGAGGGAGGAACATGGCAGAAGGATGCGGAAGACTGGAAGGGCAGAAGGCTTGAACTGTGTTTGCTGGAGGTGCAACATGGAAAGCATGAGACGGAATGAGGACCTCAGGTCTACAGCTTCAAGGAACTGAATTCAGCCAACTAACTGAATGAGCCTGGAAGCAGATTCATCTCCAGAGCCTACAGAGGAAACAGCACCACTGACAGATTCTGGCCTTGTGAGACTGTAAGCAGAGGGCCCAGGGGGCTGTGCCACAACCAGATTCCTGACCCAGAGAACTGAGATGATAACTGCTGCTCAAACAGCTAAGCCTGTGGTAACCTGTTATGGGAGAAAACAACAGGTAAGGGACGTGGGGAATAGGAGATTTAACACACTTCTAATGAAAAGGTTAAAATATTTGAAAAGATAATGGCTGAATATTTTCTAGAATTCAGCTAAAAGGAATCCATGAAATGGCAAAGACAAAGCACTCAAAAAAGCACACTGACTTGTAGAGAGCCACAATACTGGAACAGTATGCCCATATTCTAAAAATGTATATCTATATGAGGAGAGACCTGAAGTGGACATAAATATGCCTGCAAAATGGAAGAGTTACTATTTTATCTTCCAGACTGCTTTACTGGACAATTTGAATTCCTTTTGGAAACTAAAAGAAAGCTTGAATTGGTAGTACTTATGTACTAGGGTGAAAAAATTCCTAGAAACAAGAACTTTCAATAAATAGAAAGTATACTTTTGCAAAATGTCTGCATATAGTGGAAAACTTTTGTCCACATACCACATTTTTAATAATCTCATCTTTGCCATCATGTTTCTGAACTTTAAGTAGATGGTAGCAGAAATCCAGTACAGCAAAACGCCGCTGTTGCCCAAGTAGTACAATGATCATACAGCCAGCCCAGTGCAGCCCGTCGCCAAAGCACTGCCTAGAAACAAACAGAATTGGCAATGAATGAGAAACTGCAAAGTCTCCAGATGTCAAACGCCAAGTTTTCTCTATTACTGTCTTTGCCCACAGGTTCAACTTCCACCAGGAAAGTGCTGAGCAAGGGGTGACCAGCCCATTTTTGGTAAATACCTTTTCCCAGTTCCTCTGGTATGCTATTTCCTGACTTTTTTTCTTTTTCTTTTGGAAGACAGAGTCTCATTCTATTACCCAGGTTAGAGTGCCCTGGTGTCATCACAGCTCACAGCAACTTCACACTTCTGGTCTCAAGCAATCCTCCTGCCTCACTGGGGAGTGGCTAGAACTATAGGCACCCATGGCAATGCCTAGCTAGGTTTTTTATTTTTAATAGAGATGGAGTCTTGATCTTGCTTAGGCTGGCCTCACCTCAGCCTCCTAGAATGTTGTGATTATAGGCGTGAGCCACCATGCCCAGCCTTTCCTGACTTCTGTTTTTTTTTTTTTTTTTTTTTTTTTTGGAGACAGAGCCTCAAGCTGTCACCCTGGGTAGAGTGCCATGGCATCATAGCTCATAGCAACCTCCAACTACTGGGCTTAATGATCTCTTGCCTCAGTCTCCCAAGTAGCTGAGACTACAGGCACCCACCACAACAGGGCCAGTTATTTTTTGTTGTTGTTGTTACTGTCGTTGTTTGGCAGGCCCAGGTTGGATTCAAACCTGCCAGCTCTGGTGTACGTGGCTGGCGGCTTAGCCACTTGAGCTATAGGTGCCAAGCTCTTTCCTGACCTTTTTAATAATCAATCATGAACCCCTGTCTCAGAATGACTTTCAGTTAGGAAGCTTAAAGCAGCTCAGTGAGTTGCCCGTCCAGGTGTCCAGAAGTGCAGTCCTGTGTTAGCCACACCCACCTCTGTGCCCCACCCCACCCACAGCAGCCCCTTCCCTCCACTCAACTCCAACCTGCATGGGTGTGTGTGTGGGGGGTGTCTGACTGGCACTTACTCCACAGTGAACTCGTGTGTCCCCACTGGAATACAGTACACAAACTGCATGGCACTCCACAGCCTGTGGAACTCCACGCACTCATCCACGTGCATGACCCCATTGCTGGGTAGAGGCCCACGCCAGATGGGGTCATCTAGGAAAGTGCGGATCCTTGTCAGGATGACTTCGAACATGGACAGGCCACAGCAGAGACGCTCCTTTGTCAGCAAGTCCCCCTCTCTGGCGATGGCAATTTGCTACAGAAAGGAAAAGTATGGAATTCATGGGCCACTGCAGGAAGTAGGAGTGCTCTGACGTTACACTGCCCCAGTCCCATTACATCCTAATGGAAAACCATCTTAGCTGCAGAAGAGGGTTTTGGAAGCAAGCATCAATAAGACAGTTGTCGGTAATTACCTATGCGTCTTGGAAGACTAAATACATTTCATAGCCCAAGGGAGTTGAGCATAGCTATATGTATGCTTAACTGGACTAATCTTGACTCCTTCTCCAGGGGACATTTGGCAATGTTCAGAGTCATTTCTGGTGTCAAATGTTGGGTGGGTCTACTGGCATCAGGTGTGTAGAGGACAGGAGTGCTGCTGAACACACTGCAATGTGCAGATCATCCCACCACCAAGAATCATCTGGCCCCAAATGGCAAAGGTGTGATAATCCTGACTCACTGTATGTTGGTAGATTAACTATAGAGGTCTGCCTGACACTTGCCTTCTGTCCTTATATCTGTTCTTAGAAAAGTATGAAAAAGGTTTCACCATGAAGGGATGGACAGTGACATTTACTGTGTGTGGTACACATGAGGTGATGTGCTAAAGCCCCACCCATGTATTAGCACATTTAAACTTCACAACCACACCCACAGTGGGCCTCTAAAAACCTCTCGAGGCACTGAGGCCCAAGTGGCTGAGCAGCCCACTGGCCCTCTCAACACCTTCCCCTCTGCATCCCAAACCAGCCACATGCCCTGATGTGGACTCCAGCTGGCCACAGCCATAGTTGTCACATCGCCTTTACCTGAGGAGTTCCCAGTCTTTCAATCAGTGGGACGAGATGCAGTGGGGCATACTTTGATTCAAGTCTTTTCATTTTGGCATCAAGTCTCTCCCCCTCTGCAGTAGAAAAAATATTTTATTACATTCTGCTCCTCTGTATGAAAGAGTATTGCAAAAGTTTAAATCTATTAAAAAAAAACAAAACCAAGATTTTTAAGTTAACATTATACAGATTCTCTTTGAAAATCTTTGCTTTTCTTTTTTCACAAATAGGCCGCTTTGTCGTTACTAAAAGTCTGAATTTTAGACTTGGCGCCTGTAGCTCAGCGACTAGGGCACCCGGAGCTGGCAGGTTCGAATCCAGCCTGGCCTGCCAAACAACAACAACTACAACCAAAAATTAGTTGGGCTTTGTGGCAGGCGCCTGTAGTCCCAGCTACTTGGAAGGTTGAGGTAAGAGAATTGAGGTTGCTGTAAGCTGTGATGCCACAGCACTCTACCCAGGACAAAAGCTTGAGATTGTCTCAAAAAAAAAAAAAAAAAAAAAAAAAAGTCTGAATTATAAGCAGATTCTTGCACTCGTGGTTCATAACCATCAGCTCATTCGACTTTAGCAACTGTCTCACCCCTAGTACCTTTTCCAGAACTATGACCTTCACCATGACTCTCCACTGAGTTTTCCCAATTCAAAGTTGGGCCTCTTCAGCATTTTTACTTGTCTAATGAAGACATCACAGAGAGGATAAACAGAGTGGCAAGTTGATTCCTGTGTTTTTCCAGTGCTGTCTGGAATCAACT
The DNA here is from genome assembly GCA_963573935.1 of Arctocebus calabarensis. Lineage (NCBI taxonomy): Eukaryota > Metazoa > Chordata > Mammalia > Primates > Lorisidae > Arctocebus > Arctocebus calabarensis. The sequence goes on from CAUYON010021083.1 coordinate 9,888, forward strand.
TACTGACTACTTTGTTCATTTCTTTCAAAAAGAACAAAGAAATGGTCATGATTGGTCATGATTTCTATCATCTGCTTCTGCATTTAGTGAACCTGTTGGTGCTGGATGGAAGAAGTCTTCTCTATCTGTTGCATTTTTGATGGTTATCGGGGTCTTGAGCCTCAATCACCATCTGCCATTTTTCAACCTTGAAACACATTTGGTGATGGGTAAGATCCATGCCATGGAAATTAATCAGGCAAATTTTGCCCTGAACATTTACAGTAATCAGCTTGAATTTTCCAAATGCAACTTCATCACTGCAAATCAGCAAGATTCACTTCAAACACATGCTCCTTGCAGCCTTTAGATGCAATGTTGGTACCTTAAGTCTTCTGTACTCACGTTTTCTAGTATTTCTCATATTGAATACAGCAGGTACCCCCACATCGTATCAATCTTTCAGAGACTGGATCACCCACTTTCTCCTTAGCTCCCTTTTTGTGCCTTTCATAATGAACTTGTTCTTGCCAACTGCCATGGCACTTCTCAGAGAGCCAGACGGCTGAAAATTCTTTTACAGAACTGGCTGGTTTATTTGATATTTTAATTCAAGCTAATAGGACTGATTTTCTGCTCAATATTCATTTCTTTAAAACTCATCCCAAATTCCAAATGATCTTCCCTTCTCTCACTCCCTTCTTTCTTGTTCTCATCTCTTCCCACCACTCTCCTCCCTTTCTCTAATATAAAATAAATGTATACTTTTATATCCTAAAAAAAAAAATTCCAAATGTAACTGAAAGCAGACTAGTACCATGAACAGCAGTGTCTGTCGTCTGCTACAGAAGTTACCAACTCTTGACCACTCTCATTTCATACACCCAACTCTGTTCTCACACTATTTTGGAGCATCATGTCACTTTAGTCATATAAACCTCAGCTCCTCAATATTCACCTTACTAGGTTCTGTACACTCTTCAGGGTCATGACTGGCTCTGTGCAGGGCAGCCCAGACTGCTGGGTCAAGGGACACAGGGACTCACCTTTGACATGGACTCGAGGCAAGATGTTCTGGAAAGGAGCTGCATGCAGCAGGTCACACACTTCTTCTAAAGACTGGAGCAGAGGAAGAGAATGATGAGTGAGGAAGTGTATCTCAGAGTGAGGGCAGAGTCTAGTGCTGAAAACGAGGTATACCTTTCTCTTTTTGTGTAAAACAGACTCTTAGCAGCCTGTCAGCCGGACTCTGGGTGATGAAAGCATCCCGGCCCTCAGCTGTCCCTTATAGCAGCCATCAGTCATGTGTGTCTATTAAGTACTCAGAATGTGGCAAGTGTGCTCCAGGGAGTGAATTTTGAATTTTAGTTACTTTTAATTAACTCAAACACAGGCATAGGTGAGCAGCACCACTTACTACTGGCACACCTCCGACTCAAGTGATCTTCCTGCCTTGGCCTCCCAAAGTGCTCAGATTACAGCCATGAACTGTCATACCCAGCTACTTTCAATAAGTAATTAAAGAAAAGATATCTTAAAAGGGGGAGGGGGATCACTTGAGGCTAAGAGTTTGAAACCAGTCCCGACAACATGACCCTGTCTCTGCAGAAAATAGAAAAATTAGCTGGGCATGGTGGTATTCACCTGTAGTCCCAGCTACTCAGAAGGCTGAGACAGGAGGGTCACTTGAACCCAGGAGTTCGAGGTCACAATTAGCTATGATCCCACCACCA
>CAUYON010021085.1:0-11505 GCA_963573935.1 Arctocebus calabarensis
TACATATTCGAAGGGTCAGGAGAAAACTTCTAAACAAGGATCAAAAATGTTTTCATATAGTAAACGAGAAAATATCATGATTGGTATGTCAATCAGGTTGATAAAATATCTCAGATTGCATGTGAAGCCCCCACACTGTACCCAATGGTTGAACTAATGTACACAGCTATGATTCAATAAAAACAAAATAAATATATTAAAGAAATTTAAAATATTTAAATTTAATTAAGAAAGTTGGGAAACATAGAAAAATAAAGTAAAAGGACTTACAATCCTATTATTGAGATATATCTACTACCTTTTAGTATATTATGTGTGTGTGTGCATGTGTGCTCATGTATTTATATACTTAGGGCTGGACTGCATGCACTAGTTTAAAAAACTAAGTATTAAATCATAAGCATTTCCCCTGTGTCAAATATTCTTCCAGATATTACTTCTAATGTCTGTAGGATATTTCATCATGTGGGCAGACCACATTTTGTTAGATTGCCTAAACTTTCTTCAGTGTCATAAACAATACTGTCATGAATGTTCTTACACATACATCATTTCCCCAAATTCTGATTATTTTCTTGGAGCAATTTTTCTGGAAGTAGAATGAATTGGGTATGAGTATTTTTAAGACAATATTACTAAACTGCTATTCAAGAAGTTTGGTCCCTATGTGCACTTTCTGCAGTGGTAAACCAGCCAGTGCTGCTCTTGCTCTTCTCGGCAATAATTACCAGTTATTCCTTTAGGATGGTGATGAGGATATTGGTCACTCCCCACCCCCAGTTCTGTCACTTAAAAATGGTGTGTTCCATAGTGATTTATTTAAGCTTTCTGTGTATGACTTTTCTCATTTGCACAATAGAGATTAAAATAAAGCATAAATTTGAAAGTGTTGTGAGAATTAAATGGGATAAGAAATCTACAGCTCTTAAAGTAGTGCCAGGTAAGTACTAAGTACACGTAAACATGTGCCGTTATGTATATTGTACATGACTGACAACTCTATAGGCAAGGTAGTATATTACCATTATTTTGATTTGTACTAGTTTATTATTAGTGAAATTGAACATTGTTTTGTATGTTTCTTTTCTCTGTATTTTGTTTTGATATTATTTACCCATTATCATAGGTTCAGAGATGAGCTGTCCTAGGACCCACTTCAAGCAAAGATTTTTGTGCCCCAGGAATTGGTGTTGTCCTCTTCAAAGGTTATTTTGACTATAGAGGCTGCCTTGTCTGAGATCATTCTCCTTTCCAGGGTAGTCAAATATAATGCATGTTAGATATGGAAGGACAGCTACATATCTCCTAACAATGGGGATAAGTTCTGAGAAATGCATTGTTAGGCAATTTCATTGTTGTGGGAACATCATCAAGTGTGCTGAACACACTTAGATGGTATAGCTTACTACACAGCTATATGATATATAACCTATAGCTTCTATAAATCACTATAGCATATTACTGTATTGAATTCTGTAGGCATTTGTAACAAAGTGGTATTTATGCATCTAAACTTATTTAAACATAAAAAAGATGCAGTAAAAATATTGTCTTTTTTTTTTTAAAGTAGACTTGTATAGGGCAGCTCCATAATAATCTTGTAGAACCATCATTGTATTGGGGTCACTTGTTGACTGAAATGTCATCATACAGCATCTGACTAGGAAGGCACACCTTGGCCCAATATGGGACAATTCTGAATGGCTGTTTTAGCTCTGGAGCTGAATCCTTCCCCTCTACCTCCACCATGGGGTTAGCTGAAACTGTCAGATTCGTATCAAGCCTCCATTTCTCTCACCTCATCCTGGTAGCATGTCCCTTTCAAGTAAATATTCCAAACACTGAACTTTGTTCCCATGCTGTTTTCTGGAGACTCCAAAAAGTGACACTCACTTTTCTATTCAGGTTTATATTTCTCTTGTTGACTTATTATAGTTTTCTATGTTGTTATAAACACATGCTCTGTTTATTATAAAATTTTTTCATATCATTTTCTGCCATTTTATTTTGTATTTTAATCTGCTTTTTTACATATGGGAGTTTTCAGTGCTTATCAAATCTATGAATTTGTTCTTTTGTTTAAAAAAAACTCTTGTAATTTCATTTTTAATTCTTTAAACCTTTTGGAATTTTTTAGGCATAAGATGTAAGTTAATGAAAACAATTTTCCAAAAAAAATCAAATACATGCTCATAATTTATTAAATAAACTTTTCTTTACTTTTTAAAAAAGTTATACTTATCAATTAAAAATTGTTATATATTCTAGGGCTCACTTCTTGCCTTTAATGATCAGACTTGGACCAGTGTTACACTAATTTTATCATGTGTTTGTTAATTTTTAGGGTACATGTACTCCCTTTCCTTTCATTTTTCAAAACATTTTTGTTCACTTTTAGACTTTGTTCTCCCAAATGAATCTTAGGATAGTTTTATCAAGTTTCTCTCCCATTCCCTGGATCCCACTCCTGATAGGAGTTTGAATAAAATTGTAGTAAGCCTAAAAATGGTTATTATGACCAAACTGTAAATTTATTTAAAAAATCATTGAATTAGGCCCTTAAAATGGGTTAGTTTTAAAGGGTACTCCAATGAAGTTGTTTTTTTAAAAAATGAGCTTTCTTTTTAGAAACACATCATATCTCTATTTATTCAAGCATTTTTATATTTTAATATTTATTAGTTGTTTTCACCTCTGGTAGGTTTTGCCTGCTAAGTATTTTTTTAAGGTGGCCCCAAGTGAATTCCTGTTTCTGTCATTATATTCATGGGGCTATCAGATCTAATGAGTGGAAAATTCAATGTAGTGTATATTTGATCACCTGTTAAAGAGCTGAGCCAGCAATAGAACTACCAGAACCATCCTCTTTCTGCAGGGGTTTGAAACATTGGTATCTTCAGGGTTGGGCAAGCAAATGGATGTGGAAACCAGCTAGGGGTGAGGGAAGAGAGAGTGAAGGAGGCTGAAGACAATAGGTACTGGTTCCCCACTTAAAGGCATGCCAGATTAGATTTTTCTAAGTTCACAGTGCTAATCAAAGAAAATAGCTCTGTCACCTAAATTCAGTCCCCTGGCCTCCAATTTGCAACCCTTCTTTGAGCCACCTGAATTTTGTACTGAACTACTTGCCATGAGAATTCAGCAACAATACCTGAAGGGGGAAACAATTCTCAAGGTATGGCCACTGCTGAATTGGAGTGAGCTTTTCCACGGGCTCTTTTATAGGAAGAGGCAACCTTTATAAACAAAGATACACTAGCTATCCAGGAGAGGTTTGTGTGTGTGAGGCATGAAGGCTTAGGGAGTCTTTGTTAGAGTGGTGAGCCCTTTTCTGTTCCTAGTTCCAGGTAGATATGATTTAAGTTAGGATTAACCTAAAGTAGACTCTATAAGAATGAAAGGTTCTTTTTTTATTTTTTATTTATTTTTATTTTTACATATATATGTGTTTATTAGGTAAGTTAGGGTTAACCTAAAGTGGACTCTATAAGAATGAAAGGTTCTTTTTTTATTTTATTTTTTTTATTTTTACATATATATGTGTTTATTAGGTTTCCACTTTTTGCCTTCACAGAATTTAAAAGGCTTAAAATTTAATAACAATCACAATGTTTAAGATAAGGACTAGAAACAAAAACCACGTAAAGAATGAATGAAGATAAATACATTCAGAAAAGAAAACAGATGATTACTGCATCGAAATATTAAGCAATATTAAAAATGATAATGCCAAGAAAGTAATGTTTACATTGTCAAATAAGAGTATGTCTACTATAGAATGCTTTGACTCGGAGGCTCAGTATGAAGTCATCAGTTAACTTCTTATTTTTTTCCCAAAGTCTCAAAAAATAGACAACTAATATTATATAAATAAAAGTAAAAGAATGTTTCAAAAACCAGATCATGCCAAATCTTAAAGACAATAGAAAAAGGAGAAATATTTCAAAATCATTCTACTTGATCTGGAAAGGTTCTTTTTTTCTTTTTTAATTTTTTATTAAATCATAATGGTGCATTGATGCCTTTATGGAGTTCAGTGTACTGATGTGATATACAATGTGAAATGCTTACATTGAACCAAGCAACATGTCCATCACAATTATACTCTTTTCTTAATAGTTTTGAAATGTACCGTTGCATCATGAACATTAGGTGAGGTCCCCCCAAATACTCTCCCTCCTCCCACCCATGGTCCCCTCCGCTCTCTCTCCTCTTCCCTTCTATTTTCTGGACTATAGTTATGTTTTGCCATTCCTATGAATGTGTTGGTGATGGTCTATTAATTTCATAGTAGTATTGAGTACATTGGATACTTTTTTTCCCAGGAATTAAAGGTTCTTGTGTTGCCTGTTCTTCACTAATTTTACTGCAATATCCACTAAGGGTCTATTTGAAAGACTTCATTTTTATTTTAAATTTGAACTATTGAAGACAACTGACTTTCAAAACTCATTATTTGGCTACATATAATTCTCAAAATATATTTCTTTCTGCTAACATAGAAGCATTAAAATTTATGTAATTTTTTAATGATATCCTACTTACACATACTTTTTTGTTTTAAGAAGTTTTTATAAAATAAGAGACCAGTGCAGCTTACTTGTATTTTTATAATACATTTTCTTATATTTACATTTGAATTCACATGAAAATTTCTTTCTCTTGCCTAAAAACTTGGCCAATCACTCATAAGGAAGAAATTTTAATACATTTTATGTTAAGTTCACTCTGATTAGAAGGGGTTTGGCTCTTAAAATTATACATAATGTCACCAAATAAAATACAATTATTTAATACATTATATTCATACAATCTTTCATAATTAAAACATTTAGCATTACCTTACAATTTTCAAGCCAACAGATTTAGTTTGCATAATCTTTATGATTGACCAATAAATTACATTCTCTTAATTAAGATGTTCTTAAATTTTTTTTAACTTTTGAATATATTTCACTTTAAATTTTATTTGAAAATATTGTCATGCAAGTGAAAAAATGATATTTTTAAATTTTATCTTCTTGTAACTAAACTCATACAATTTTTCAAGACATTTCTATCATAATTTTTTTTCTATCATAATTTTTATAAACGTTTTTTAAACTTATGGAATTAATACTTGTCAATTAGTGATTTTCCTAGTTAAATTTCTTAACTATGACAAGTTTCAAATAGGTGAGACTGAACTGCTTAGGTATTCTAAATGGTTTGGCCAATTTTATAGATAAGTTGCTTACAAAAGAAGGTATGAGCAAAGAGTATTTTGCTAGTGAATTTAACAAGTTTCCACTGTTGTACTCATAGCACAGCAAATATCATCATTATAAACTGCAAGTACTATTACTCAGAAACTCCTCATTAATTGATGTTTAGAAACTCAAAACACGAATTCTTCATCTTGAATGACATCTTGAGGACGTTTCCCCTTTAATTCCATCTATTGTCCACCAAAACACAAAGGTATTTTGGTCCTAACAATTAATAGTCTTTGCTGTTGGCATCATACTGACATTTTTTTTCCATGAAGATACTTTCTTCCAAAATACTTTCAGGCTCTTAATCAGCCATTAACTGTCAGGAGCACAGATGTTTCTTCCTCTTTTTCAGAGTTAAAGATTACTCTGTAAGTCAAAAATAAAGAATTCTTAATCACAAAGGACTTGGCACATTTTAGAATGTAACATGACAGTATTATAATTAATTTTTAGAAGATAGAATGATTATTCTGGGAGATTAGTTTGAATACATGAAAGTCTCTAAGATAGTAAAATTGATTGTTTTTGAAATTACTAAAAATGAATTCTGTGTATTTTGATTTGCAATAACTTTGTGTCAAAATTTGATAAGGTGAGCTTTGCCCCAAAGAAGTTGGTAGCTAGAGTATGAGCTAGAAGTTTGCTGTCACAGCTAATGGGAATTTTAATTAGGATGGAGAATAGATGGGGGAATAATTAGGGTTGGGAATAGACTTTTTCTCCATGTGTACTATTCTGCAGAAATAACACTGAATTTATGAGATGCTGTTGCCATTGCTATTTTCAAGGGAGAGAAGTTGGGAAGAAGTAAGGGAAGCAAATTCATTAGTTCTCTTATAGTTGATAAAATCCAATAAAGTTCTGGATCAACTACAATGCAAAACAGTGAGCCATTTTCTGAAACACAAAGAGATTGTAGCAGTTAAATCTGTAAAACACACATAGATGTGTTTATAAAATATGTTAACAATTTTCATTAATCAATTACTTGCTTTGAAGTTTGTTTTTGATGCCTTGAAAGAGTCATCAGTTTTAGAGATAGTACTTTATAGTATTTAATCAATTATTTGTATATGTGACATATTATAAGTGCTTTTTATACATTTTCTCATCATATTCTTATATATTCTTTTCACAAATGGGAAAATAAATTTTAAAGAGATCAAACAACTAGTAAATGGTAGAGGATATATTCAAATCTAACTTTATTTTGTTTATACATCGGAGAGCATTTACGCTAAGATATTTACTTCCAACCAACATGAAATGACCCTTCCCCACCAAAAAAACTTGCAAATTTTCTAAGTATAATGAAAGACATAAGTCAGGAGAGGCAAGAAGTTAAATAAATCTTAACCATGAGAAACATGAAGATAATTGCTCAAAAGCAATTTTCTTAAGACCAGTCATAATATAAAATATTAAATTCATAGAGAGAAAAAAGACAAGAATGGTAAATTATTTCTTATCAGAAATACTGCAAACAAAATAATAATGCATTATTGGGTTTATAACATGTAGAAGTAAACTATTTGATAACTGTAGCACAAGGGCTGAGAGGCAGAAATAGAAGCAACTTTGCAAGATTCTTACATTGTACCTTAAGTATTATTATGTGACTTAAAGTAGTATAAGTTAAAATGTATGCTATAAGCCTGAAAACAATCACTAAAAAAACCCTAATATTTATAGTTAATAAGGTAACAAAGAGGATACAATGGAATTTAAAAACCCAATTAATCAAAAAAAGTAAATTAAGGAGAACAAAAGATAGATGAACTAAATAGAAAACAATTAGCAAAATAGTAAATTTAAACTCAAGAATATAAATTTATCACAGTAAATACGAATGGTCTAAATACCATATGAAAAGGTGAGATTGGCAATTTGGAAAAAAAGTAAGACTTGATTATATGTTGCCTATAAGAAATCTACTTTAAATATAAAGAAATGAATAACTTAAAAATAAAAGAATGGAAAAAGATACATCATACTAGTACTAATCAGAAGAAATCTGGATTAGCTATATTAATCTCAGTTGAAGTAAATTTCTGAAGATATAACAATCCAAAACATTTATGGAACAAATAACAGAGATTAATAAAAGAGAGATAAATATTTTGAAATAAATAAATAGCTGATAGGACTTCAAGAGGAAATAGAAAAATCTACAACTAGAGTCAAAGATTTCAACATCCAGTTGATGGAAAATTCATAGAAACATGGACTATTTGAACAATACTATCAACCAGACTTGAGCTTACATTTACCTAATGAGCAGAATACATATTGTTTCAATTGTACATAGTACATTATCAAGGCAGTCCATAAAACAAATTTCATTAAACTTAAAAGAACTCAGAACTTACAAAGTATATTCCCTGCCAATATAATTAAATTGGAAATCAATAATCAAAAATATTCTAGATTCCAATTGTTTGGATTACAAATTACATAATCATACACATTCTATTGGTCAAAGAAAAATTAAAAATGAAATAAAAATGAAAAATTTGAAAATTTATAAGCTATGGCTAAAGCAGTGCTTAGAGAAAAAAATTATAGCCTCCGATACCTATAGCAGGACAGAAGAAAAGTCTAAATAATTGACTTCTGATTCTATCTTGAGATTGGAAAATGTATAAACTAATAAACAGATAAAATCTGTTATTCTTTTATCAGAATAAACAGATAAAAGAAAATGATACATATGTGAACATAAATAAAATTAAAAAAAAGAAAATCAGTGAGACCTAAGCTAGTTCTTTGAATGAATTAGTAAAGCTTATATAACTCTAGCTAGACTGATCAGAACCAAAAAAAAAAAAAAAAAGATAACACAAATTATCAATATCAGGAGTTATAAAGATAACACAGATGCCTATGTTAAAAGAATAATAAAGAAATATTAGAAAAAACTTCATGCCAATAAATTTGACAATTTAGATTAAGTGGGCAAATTTCTTGAAACACATAAACTACTGAAGTTCACTTGTGAAGAAGCAAATAACAAGAATAAGATTATGTCTACTAGAGAATTTAAATTTGTACTTTAAAATCATCTCTCAATCCTTTTACTAGGCATCAACCCAAAAGGAAAAAAATCATTTTATTATAAGAAAATGTGCATTAGATTGTTTATCATAGCTCAATTTACAATTGCCAAGATGTGGAAACAACCTAAGTACCCATCAGCCCAGGAATGGGTTAATAAATTGTGATATATGTATACCATGGAATACTATTAAGTCATAAAAAGATGGAGATTTTTTTCTTTTGTATTAACCTGAATGGAGTTGAAACACATTCTTCTTAGTAAAGTATCACAAGGATGGAAAAGCAAGTATCTAATGTACTCAATACTCTTATGAAGTCAGTAGATGAACTAATGTATGCCCATGCAAGAGGAAAACTTAATTCAATGTAAGTAGAGAACAGGGAGGATGAGAAAAAGGGGTGAGGGAAAAGGGGGGGGGGAATTGGTGTGCTCCCACCTAATGGGCACATTGAAAGGGTATATGCCACAACTCCTGGAAGCAGGACAGTACTACAACAGGGTCTTTACCTAATAAATGCAAACATTGTAACTTAATTGTTTGTACCCTCATGTTAATCTGAAATAAAAAAGAAGAATCTTCCCTTAAAGAAAGCTCTGGGCTAAGATGGTATCACTAGGGAATTTTACAAAGTTTTAAGGAAGACACAATACTAAATGTACAAATACACAGAAAATTGAAGATTACCAATTTATTCTGAGAGCAGCATTACCTAGATACCCAATTCAGAAAAATATGTAGAAGACAAAAGATTATAGATTAATAACCCTCATGAACATAGATACAAAGATAATTAACATTTTCTAAATAGGATGCATTAACCCTTTTATGAAGAATAATGCAACTTGACCAATGGGTGTGATCCTGGGAATGCAGGTTTCATTTAACATTTGAAAATCAATCTGTGTAATTCATCATATTACTAAACTAAAAAAATTCCAAAAGAAAAAAAAAACATATGCTTATTTGATAGCTACTGGGAGAGCCATGCAAAATTGAGTATTAATTCCTGATGATAATTCTCTGCAAACTAGAAATTAAAGGGATATTTCTCAACCTGGTAAAGGGATGTATGAAAAACCTATAGTTAACATCATCCTTAACACTAAGAGTCTCAAAGTGTTCCCCTGAAGATCAAGCAAAGATATTGTCTTTTACCATTTCTACTTAATGTTGCACTAGAGGTTATAGCCAATGCTATAAGGCAAGATAACATAAAAGGCATCAAAATTTAAATGGAAGAAGAACAAAATTCAGTTTTATTTTAGCAATGAACAATTGAACATTGAAATGAAAATAATACCATTTTAATACCAACATAAAAATGAAATATTTAGAGTTAAATTTAACAAAAGATGTATAAGACTTGCATGCTGAAAACCAGCAAACATTGTTGATATAAATTTAAAATATCTATACAAATTGAGAAAATGAAGAATCATGTTCTTGGTTGGAGAAATTCAATATTCTTAAGATGCTATTTTACTTAAATTAATCTAAAGATTCTTATCAATCCCAATCAAAATCCCAGTAGGCATTTTAGTAGAAGTTAACAAGTTAATTTGTAAACTTATATGGAAGCACAAATAACCTAGAATGGCCAAAAGATGGATCAAACCTTGAGGACTTACAATATTTATTTCCAAGGTTTATTGCAGAAATCAAACAATGTGATATTGCCAAAAGGACAGAGAAATATATTATCAGAACAGAATAAAGAATTCAGAAACAAGTTCAAATGTACATGATCAAGTGATTTTCAACAAAGATAATTCAATAGAGAAAGGATAATAATTCCAACAAATGATGCTAGAACAATTGAACAATCACATGTAAACATTTTTATTTTTACATTGCAACATGTAAAAACTAACTCGAAATGGACCCTAAACCTAAGTGTAAAACCTAAAAATTATAAAATAACAGAAATATAGAAGAAATTCATTGTGATCTTGGGTTGGATGATGATTAAACACAACATCACCAAATAATACAAAAAAGAAAAAAATGATATATTGGAAATTTTTCATTCTTTTTTTAAATTTTTATTTTTTATTAAATCATAGCTGTGCACATTAGTGCAATCATGGGGTACAGTGTGCGGGCTTCATATATAATCTGAAGTATTTTCATCCAACTGTTTGACATAACCTTCATGGGATTTTATTGTGTGAAAACATTTGTGTTCTGCATTTAGTAGGTCTCACCTGTCCCTTCTAAGATGTACCGTAAGTGTGATCCCACCCTTTACCCTCTCTCCAACCACCCTCCCCTTCCCTCCCTTATCCCCTTCTCTGACTTCTTGTGCTATAATTAGGTTATAGCCTTCATATGAAAGCTATAAATTAGCTTCATAGCAGGGCTGTATACATTGTATACTTTTTCTTCCATTCTTGAGATACTTTGCTAAGAAGAATGTGTTCCAGCTCCATCCATGTAAATATGAAAGAGGTGAAGTCACCATCTTTCTTTAAGGCTGCATAATATTCAATGGTATACATGTACCACAATTTATTAATCCATTCGTGGATTGATGGGCACTTGGGCTTCTTCCATGACTTAGCAATTATGAATTGGGCTGCAATAAACAATCTGGTACAGATATCTTTGGTGTAATGTGATTTTTGGTCATCTGGGTATATACCATGTAAAGGAATTATAGGGTCAAATGACAAGTCTATTTTTAAATCTCTAAGTGTTCTCCAAACGTCTTTCCAAAATGGATGTATTAGTTTGCATTCCCACCAGCAATGTAGAAGTATTCCCTTTTCTCCACATCCATGCCAACATCTCTGGTTTTGGGATTTCATTATGTGGGCTATTACTGGAGTTAGATGGTATCTCAAGGTAGTTTTGATTTGCGTTTCTCTGATGATTAAGGATAATGAGCATTTCTTCATGTGTCTGAAGGCCATGTGCCTCTCTTCTTTAGAGAAGTTTCTCTTCAGATCTTTTGCCCATCCTGAGATGGGATTGCTTGTTCTTTTCTTGCTAATATGTTGGAGTTCTATGTGTATTCTGGTTATTAAACCTTTGTCAGAGGCATAACCTGCAAATATTCTCTCCCATTCTGAGGGCTGTCTGCTAGCTATACTTACTGTGTTCTTGGCCATGCAGAAGCTTTTTAGTTTCATCAAATCCCAGTAGTGTATTTTTGATACTGCTTCCATTGCCTTGGGGGTCCTCCTCATAAA
>CAUYON010021087.1:0-25792 GCA_963573935.1 Arctocebus calabarensis
ATCACTATATGAAGACATTGATATTCTACATTTAATAAGTTTCACCAGTACCCTGCTAATTAGGCACAATTTTAATGATACTCATAATCAAATTTACTGAGAGAATAGCTAATGTACATATAGTTAGTATATAGCAACTAAGCAAGAGGTAGAGGTCAAAAATACTACTCAAGGACATAAAGAAAAGTTCTACATGGTATAAAATATTATAATTCTTTGGGAAACTGCTACCCAGCAGACAACCCTGAATTTATGATGGATGTGGTAACATCAGACAGACCGAGGTGAAGCCAAGCAGCAAATGGAGCTAATTTTGTAAGAGGAAAAAAAATAAGAAAAGAAAAGAAAAGGCTGTCAACCAGCTCTAATCAAAATCAAAATGTGATCTTTACGAGATTACTAAATGCTCCTACTGGTCACCAGTGCCCTTTGTAGCTAGAAAGTCCCACAAAATTAGGGTCACAGCTGGCTTAATTCTCTGTAATACAAAGTATGCAAAATATTTATTAAGCTGAATTCACCTCCTCATCAATCATGGTCTGCTCCCTCACCAACAAAAGTCAATTTCTCAGCCCCTATCTAAGGGACTGGTGAGAATTACGCCTTTCATGAGAGTAGCACATATTGTTAGACACAAAATTACACTTGATATTAGCCAAAAGGCGAGAAGTGATATTAGACACAAAATTAATGATTTCTGAAAGGATATGCAGACACACCATTGTGTTTGTCTTTGTTTTGCAAAATTAAAATCATTGTTATCATGTTGGTCCACGGTGTCTTTTGTATCCTTTAACAACAGCTTTGTAAACACAATCGAACTTCAAAAGAAGTTATGATAATCCTTTATATAACTATAGCTAGACCGGTGTCTAATAACCATATTTTGCTTTTAAAAACATATCTGATAGCAAATGAATACTATAAATCCAATTTTAGTTTGGAAATTGAACATGCCTAAGAGACTATATTCACTGAAACAAATGTGACATGTGATATATTCACTGAGCCAGTAATCCTGTGACTGTCCAGCCAATATCAGTCTTTGACAACTCTCTGCTCTCCTTGGAAATACTGCATGACTAATTAGTCAAACAGATCAAGTTCACGTTCCACCTTGGAAAAACACACACACAAACACAAGTGTATACTCTAACCACATGAAATAATATGTGCATTTAAAAGCCATCAGAAAAAATTCTACAATTAAAAGAAATATTTCTAAATTATTCACAACAGAGATATATGTCAGGCCACAAACACGAGTGTGCCAATTAAACCAATTCATTTTCTTACCTCCTGTCAATTGACTGCAAGGGCCCTGAACAGTAATCTTGACTGTATTCATATTCTCATTTTCCAAGAGGGCAGGCTGTCTCAGACCTGTCCTGGTTCTCTGCTCAGTGCCCTGGGTGTTTATGGATGGACTGGCCTGGGCTGGAGGCCTCAGTACCTGGTTCAACTTCTCTAAGGCCAGAGCACGGCCTGGTCCCTGGACCTTGATTCACTCACAAGACCTCCTTATCAAGGCCCTAAGACTGAAGAACTCTTGCCTTTCTGTGGCATCTGCTTTCACTTCTGACATGTTCTCTCCACCTTTTACTCAGCCCGGCCATAGGCTTCTGCTTGAACCCTGAATGGGATAGCAGGTAACAGGTAAAAAAGAGATGAACCTATAGAGAGAACCAACCTGCATTACCATCAGCCACTTTTCCAGCCACACTGTAAGAGCAAATCAGAAGACAAAGATGAGTTTTGAGATAAGACTTTAATAATTGGAATCCCTCAGAAATCACTGAGTGCTCCTTAAAAACACAAACAACAGTAATAAATCAATCTTAGAGAGAGGAGGCAGAACAAAAGGAACATTAATTCTGACTGCTCACCTGACAGGTCACGGTTAATGTTCTGTGTCAACTAGCTGAGGTGTGTACCATGTCCAGATAGCTGGATGTTACACGTTATTTCTGAGTGTGCCCCTGAGGGAGATTCTGGAAGACACCAGTGTTTGGACTGGTGGACTGGATAAAGTAGAGATGTCCCTCCCCAGTGTGAGCGGGCACCATTCCATCTGTGAAGGCCTAAAAGGAACAGAAAAAGAGCAGGAAGGTTGAGTCTCCTCTCTGGCTGAGAATGAACTAGAACATGGATCTCTGCCTCCTGTTCTTGGCCTTCACTCTAGGTCAGGAACCTGTATCGGCTCTGACTCTCAGGCCTTCAAAGCACACACTGGCTTCCCTGCGTCTCCAGCTTACAGACAGCCCATCATGGGACTTCTCAGCCACCATCATCATGTGAGTTGATATAATAAATAAATAAACAAATATGTTCTTTTGGTTCTCTGTCTCTGTGGAATGCTAACACCTGTGAGCTTTTAAATTATCAGCTTGGCTTGGCACCCGTAGCACAGTGGTTACGGCACCAGCCGCACACACCAAGGTTGGTGGGTTCGAACCCAGCCTGGGCCAGTTAACCAATAGTGACAACTGCAACAAAAAAAGCAGGATGTTGTGGTGGCTGCCCGTAGTCCCAGCTACTTAGGAGGCTGAGGCAAGAGAATCACTTAAACCCAAGAGTTGGAGGTTGCTGTAAGCTATGACATCACAGCACTCTAACTAGGGTGGCATAAGTAAAACTCTGTCTCAAAAAAATATAAAAATAAAAATAAATAAATAAATGAAACTGTCAAGTTAAATTCTGTTTTTTTTTTTTTAATCTCCTTTATGTTGAGGTAACTCCACAACATAAGGAAGCAGTCTTCACAATATTTCTTTCTTTCTTTTTTTTTTTTTTTTGAGACAGAGTCTCACTTTGTCGCTCTGGGTAGAGTGCTATGGTATCACAGCTCACAGCAACCTCCAGCTCCTGGGGTTAGGTGAGTCTCTTGCCTCAGCCTCCCAAGTAGGTGGGACTACAAATGCCCACCACAACACCTGGCTATTTTTTGTTTGCAGTTTGGCCAGGGCTGGGTTTGGACCCACCACCCTTGGTAGATGGGGACAGTGTCCTACTCATTGAGCCACAGGCACTGCCCCACAATATTCCTTTTGAAATGTTGGTTCCCCGATCCCCCGAGTCTTCTGTGCATTTTACGGCTCCTGTGAGGGAGTGGATAGGGCTTAGTGACATGTACACGATCGCATCCATTCTTACTTCCATCAGAGCAACCCCACTTCAATATTGCCTATATACAATGTCCTAGGAAACTGCTTTCAGAAGAAACGATTATCTAGAAAAAAAGAGAGGGAAAGTGTGAAAACTATAATAAGATTTCATAGAAGTAAATGCTTGATAGAATAAAAGGTTGACGCTGCCACACATTTAAAAATCTAGAAAGCTGAACAAATTCTTCAACATATGAAAGGGCAAATGGAAAATCAAGGGGTTCATTCACACTTTCCAAGCATCTATATTTGGAGTGGTTTCACCCCATAAGAATTTTTACATAGACAATTAAAAGTTATCTCTTTAAGTAGAATACTTGATATTTAAAGAATTTAGAGAAAAAGATGGGATATAGGTTATTATTCCTTTTACATATCCAAGTGTATTTTTAACTCCCCATTTATTTTTCCTCAGGATAATTGTCTCAAAGACAGCAGTCTATTTTGTTTGCTATTTACAATATTCACATTAAATAATATCTCATCATCCAAATATTATTTTTAATAACAGCCTTATTCAAATGGTAAAGGAGAGGCCAGGCGTGGTGGTTGACAACTATAATCCTTGCACTCTGGGAGGAGAAGGCAAATAGAGCTCAAAAATTTGAGACCAGCTTGAACAGGAGCAAGACCCCATCTCTACTAAAAGTAGAGAAAAAAACAAGAAAGAGAAAGTTAAAGCAACATTTATATAAAAGTCTACATGAAATGTAATACAGAATCCGGGTGCAGGGTTTATAAAATAGTGTTTACATTGGGTTTCTCAGCGTGGATCGGCTCTGACAGGTGGATTAGGCCAGGTTGGTGCTACCATATTTTATGCTGCTCCTGGGACATGAATGTTGTGGCCACTGGTTGATATTTGTACTCATCCTGTTTAATTTAATTTAAATATGTAATCAATAGATATAATGCAGGGACACTTCAACAGTGGAAGTTGGGAGCTATGAATGTGTTTTTGTTATTAGTAATAGCAAAAGTTCTTTGTAGGAGGAAATGTGGTAGAGTCTTCATAGCTGACCACCTCCCTTCCCTGACCACCACCTCCAGTGGACCTAATTTTCGTAGCCCAGACATGCACCACGTATATCCACAGTACAGTAGGCCCAGCTCCTTATGTTGACCACCTCTGTTTGCTGACCAGTTGTTATAGTCCCTTTGATGGTCAACTTCCAGGATCCTACTATAATTGGGGACCCTAATCCAATAGACTTCTCACTGTTTCATCTATTTCAGGACATGACTGAGCTTCTGGCTTCCCCAGTGGAGGTCCTTGCAGCCCCAGGGGACCACACCCTGTGAGCTGGCCACCTTGTAGTCTTTCTCCTTGTCCTTTCCTTCAACCAACGCCGTCAGCCTCACTCTTAGCCTCTCATGTGCTCTAACCCAAGCAGCCACACTCCTCGGCTGCTCAGGTTGTTTTATCTAAGAAAGGAATTCCCCAAGTTTAAAAGCAACAGGCATGCAATCTTTCAGCTGCATGATAAATTGTTTCAGTCTGGCTTTATGCCAAGGTTTTTCAAAAATAGATCCTATCAGAGCTGGGAAGCTGGAAGGAGTCGGAATGCACAGGGCAAACCTCCTCAGCAGCTGAAGCAGCACCCTTCACGTCCTCCCTACATTTCTCTATAAATTCCAGGCCCTCAATTTTTTTTCAGAGGTTGTAACTACCATGTTGACAAATAGTATTCTGCACATTCCAAGAATTGATTCTTTGTTAAAGCTTAATTGTTATTTTACTTCATATGTTAATATTAAAATCAAGTATCATAAACAGAGCCCTCAAATCAAGTTTTTTAAAAAAGAGTAATTTGTCAGGGAATACATCCGGCAGTGTCTGTTTCCAAAAGACTAAATTGCATAAAACTTTATAACAACCTGCCTTTTTCTTGTAACAGAAAAAGGATAGTCATTGACTTGGTCTTAAATTTTAAATAATCACTTGGTTTCATGGGAATTTAATATTTTGGAAACATAGTAACATTTAAAAAAATACAGTGACTTGTCACACCATGCAAGATAAGGGTAATAGGATTGTAACTATAGTAACAAATTTTGATCAAAAATATTGTCAAGAGATTTTTCATGAGTGTTGCATTCCATATTCACACCCATTCGAGGTGTGGTATGACTTTTTCGCATTCCTTATAAAATCTATATACTAAATATAAATTATGCTTACAATGCACTTACCACATAGTTTACACAAAAACATTTTAGAAAACATGTTTCTATTTTAGAAAGTCACTTTTCTGATTTTATAGCACCCCCTGTGAATCACTTATTCATTTTATTACATCTCAACCCTCAGAGAAAACGTATTGCATACCCTATTAAGAACTTCCAAAGATACAATCTGTCATTCTAAATGAATATACTTTTTTTTTTGAGACAGAGTTTCACTTTTGTCACCCTTGGTAGAGTGTGGCTTCACAGCTCATAGCAACTCTTGGGCTTAAGCAATTCTCTTGCCTCAGCCTCCCAAGTAGCTGGGACTACAGGCACCTGCCACAATGCCCAGCTTTTTGTTTATTTGTTTGTTTGTTTGTTTAGCAGGCCTAGGTCAGATTTGAACCCACCACCCCTGGTGCATGTGGCCAATGCCCAAACCACTGAGTTACAGGAGTCCAGCCTAAACAAGTATTCTTTACAGAGGTGACATAACTCTACAAGTTTGATTCCAAAAAATGTTTCTTTACCTCCATTGATATGCACTATAAATTTTTGAGATATAGTCCTAAATTCAATAGGCTTCTGCCAAAGGAGGTGAGTCTGTGAACTTGGGTATTAAATAGGAGTGACTTTCTTGTATTTTGAGACTTCTGAGTCACTTCCCAGACTCACTCCCAGTTAATACACCAATCAGGTTGCGTTTTGAGGCATCTACTGTGTATGGATGAAGCAATGTTCCCTGTTTCCAACTGCAATCTAATTGGGTCATCTTAAAATATAAAGTACATGTGATGACATGTAATCAAGTGTTCAATGGTGTCATGCAATTGGAAAAGACTAATGAGACATTTATACTCATGACTTTGTGAAATGGTTAACTTTGCGTAACAAATGGGACCAGAAGAAAGGTGATGTGCCCAGTCATGTAATCTGGACTGAAATATCTGCTCCTTGATACTCATTCTAGTCTTTGAGGTCTCTGATGCTTCTATTAAAAAAAATACCTTTGATGAACCAAAAGAAGGTTTAAAATATGCAGCTTAATGAGTAATTCTTGGGATTTGCTGTTGGGTGGTGGTATCTGTTCCTCTGTTGACACGGGGACCTGTCGGATTAGAGGCAAAGCTTGATTTAATCTTCACCTTTTTAAAAGTTTTTCTTAGAGTAGAATTATGATCTTTATTCCTTCAGCCTTCCCACAGTATGTTCATGAAAAATTCACCTATTTCCTCTTTGGCTCTATGCTCAGAGAAAGACACAGTTGAATAGCCTCCTCGGGGGTCTAAAATTTGGCTGAATATGTGCTGTTTGCACACAGATTGTTTTCCAGGCAGAGTGCCCAGTGTCATTTACATTTTTGTTTATTATTTCTTCAGCATCCCACATGATCTTCAGCTGGCTGTTTTTTAAAACATAATAATATCTGGCTTTCTGTTTTTCAAAAAGGAAAATACCATTGTAAGCCAGGGAGTAGACCTCTACCTGGGAGGGGCAGAATTTGTAGGCTGAGTCTTTTGTGTTGTCCTCATTCATTTCCTCACCAGAACATCTGCTGTGCACGATGGGGCTACCTGAAGGAAAGGGGTCTGGCTGAGCTTCATGTTCACATACGCCGTCCTGACGATGTCTTGGAATAGCAAAAATAAGGGAAAAAGAAAAGAAATGGATCTATGGGAAAGCACAATAATAAGCCAGTTATTTACCAGGTTTAATTCAAGTAAAGTTTTCGATTTCTCTGGTTGTAGGTTTTGAATTACACGGCTTACGTACAACTAACATGCGTCATGTAAAAATGTTTACAAAGTGTGTGTGGGGGTGTGTGTGCGGGTGTGTGAAAGAGACAGAGAGACAATCCGGTAAATCCCACGTATTGGGAACAGTCCCACTTACCCTAATGTCTCTCCTCTATCATTATCAATCACCAGTGGGGGACACATTTCTCTGGTGATTTGCTTCAATTCAATTTTATAAAATTGTTTTTTCTGTGTTTATGGCCCTGTGAGAGAGACTATTGTGTATGCCAAAATGAACAGAAGTTTAGGTAGGGCCCAGGGAGAAAGGGAGTGAAAGTCACAGAGAGCTATCTCCTCAATCAAGTGGACTTCCATTAAAGCAAGGCACGTAGGACATAGGGGGTCCTGGGCATGTGTGGAACACGTGGACATGGAGAGACTGGCCAAGGATGAAACTGATTAAGTTGGCAAGGGTGTGCGAACATCCTGGGTGTGACTCAGAAGCAGTGAGGGTGTACTCTGGCCCGTTCCATGTAATGCTAACAACCGTTAAATGTTTTATTAAGACATTGACCAGGGTTTTTAGTTTGTGGCTTCTATTCTCTCTCCCAGTCCCCACCAGCTCTGAAATAATGAGCAGGAGGAGTCAAGCAATCTCTCTAATCTTGTCAGTGGTCTCACAATGTTTGCAGCTTCTATTTGATTATAGACGGAGTTGGCTTTCTCATCCACAAAATTTCAAATTCCTGGATTCCCAGTCAACTTAAACTATAGGCCACAGGCAATGTCTAGTACTTTTCCTCTCTGCTTACAGACTAGTTCATTCTAAACAGAATGCCTGTTGAAATTTTGTGATGAAAATTGTTTTGAGGAATTTTTGAGAAGCGGCCACCACACAAGAACATTCTGATTTTTTTTCCCTACTTATTTACCCAAGGTTACAGGGGTGGCTGCTCCTTCATCTGCCTTCCAAAGTTCAGTGAGAAATACCTTGACCAAGTGCCATTTCTTAACAAGGGTCACCAGCTTTTCAAACTCCACTAATTATGTCCTCTCCACCTCTACCAAATCAATGCCATGTTTTAGGTTTTGTTGTTTTCTTTCATTTATATCAATTTTTTTTAGTTAATACAAACAATACATAAACATGGAAAATTTCAGTTATTTTAGTTTTCAAAGAAATGTTTAGAATAATGAACCAGCATCTTAAGATAGAAAAAAGTAAAAATTCAATGACAAGGTATAATAAATATGGAACAAAACTGGCATATTCATTCACATGTATTGGCAAAAATATACTTTCATTTAGTTGAGCAATATATATAAAGATTAATAATATATGTCAATATTAAAACATTCATGTAAACTGTATTAAGAAATAATAATCTTAAAATAAGAACAGTGTGTATAATTTGCTTCCTGGATTTGTCGAAAAGAAGTTACTTGCCTTAGCACATTTGAGTTTCTACACCAGAGTGCCATAGGCTGAGAGGCTTATAAACAACAGAAAAATATTTCTCATAATTCTGGAAGGTGGAAGTCCAAGATCAAGGTGCTAGCAGACTCAGCATCTGGTGAGGGCTCACTTTATGTTTCACAGATGACTGTGATTTTGCTTCATCCTCACATAGTGGAAGCAGGGAGCTCTCAGACATCATCTACAAGGGCGCTAATCTCATTCATGAGGCCTCCCCCCTAACGGCCTAATACCTCTCAAAGTCCTTACCTCCAAACCCAACATATCAGTTTTTAGAGGACACCAACATTCAGTCCACAGCATTAGAAAAGTAGACAAGAAAATTATGACCTATCTACTCAATGGAATCTAAGGTAACTATTGAAATAATTGTGAAGACAATTTTGCAACACGTGAATGTGCTCATTGCATATCGTTCAACATAAAAAGCCAAGACAAAAACTTATATGCACACAACGACTGCTACAGAAAATTTATGAAAAATCATTGGATAATATTGTAGATAAATGATTGTAGCTTTTCTGTTGAGCAACAAGGTCATTTCATTCTCCTATAATTTCCAAGTTTTTGTTCAGGACAAATATCTACAGAACTATGATCTATGAATTGACATAACTCACCTTTCAAAGTAATATAGTGAAGCTGTATTATTAAAACAGATTAAAAGGGGCATATTACTGTAATCTGATGGTTTATAGTTAGAATATGACATACCATTCTGTAAGGACTGGGCTTTATTGTACTTAGAAAATAGCTGTCTTTCTCCATTTGTCCTTTAATTATTTTCTACAGTTTATTCACTGATACTCTTAATCTTCCAATAGTTAATTTCTTAAAATTATGTTTCTGTAAAGATACACAATAACATTTGACAATATTTTTGAAGCATTTTAGAAAATTATTTTTTGTTATCTCTTTTTATTCTGCCCCTACTTTCCTGCCTGGGCTGCTTCTCTTTACCTAATTCTGTCAAATTTGTGCTGGGGATTTAAAACAATGCATTTTTTTTAACTTACCACAAAATAGCTTTGGCTTAACTAATGGGGGAGGAAGTCAATATAAATTTCGTAGGGAGAAGATTAAAGGTAGAGTGGGTAGGGAAGGGCAGACATGTTTGATGTACATGTATTAGTATATTCCCCTGATTTAGGACCCTGTGGTCTGAGCGTAGTTAGGTTCACAGGCTTTTATATTTCCCCCCCGAGGGAACTCACCAGGTGAGTCTTTTCTCCTCCATTTTAATTCTTTTACTAAAATACAGGTTGTCATGATTTTGTGGAAAATCTCACGTGACACATATTGCTTCCCTTCCAATTTTGTATCTCAAGATAAATCTATTTTTAGGTGGGCAAATTATATTATCTTTATTGAATGATAATTGCTATCAGAATTTTTGAAGGATAGATTTTAGATGATTTTCTGATCATGTTGGTAGCTTTCTTAGGAATAATTGTAGCACTTGAGCTCTCTCAATCACCATCAACTTTCGCTTATATTACGTCTTAAAAGTTTTTTCAGTCTTGTCTTCTGCAATTTGGAGGAGCCTCTTGAGTCTATCTCCCAACCACTAATTTTCACTGTTACTTAGTCTTTTAGTTTGTTTTGCTTTTTAATTCACCGTGTTGACATCTAGCACACCTACATTCTCTTATCTGCGACCTTTGCATCTATACCTGCTTTTATAATGGTTTCTATTCCTGGGCTGTGATCTTTCTCTCTTGGACTAAGGATGTCAATTTTATAAACTTTTCATCTGGCTTAGTAAAATGTTGGTAATCTTCTGATTCTTTAGGATGTTGATTCTTTTTATTTGTTCTACAATGATTTTGTAAGATTGTGTGTGTGAGTATGCAATTTTAACTCATTTTTCTCTTCATAGAGATTATTATAGAACATGATATTGGTAAACAACTAAAGTTGAGGACTGGCCCTTTTCACTTGGTTAATGTGGACTCTATTACTTGGGCCAATGTCACGGCTATGCCAACATATTATTTCTTGATGTCTGTAGCTCCAAACCTCAAAACCCATATCTAGCAGGTTATTGTCTAATTCAGATCTGAGGGACAGAACATGGGAACATTTGTCTTATTTCTTTATTCTGAAGGCTGTAACTTTGACATGAAACTAAAGGAAAGATATTTTAAAAACTACACCCCTCTTCCCACATTTTTCAAATGTCTTCCCCATCTATGTAATTTTGTTGTGATTCGCCTTCCAGGGTTGCCATGTGACATTATCAATATCTTTTCATCCTACTATTCTCCCTCAATGTTATCACTTTCCTTCACCAAATCCTCAAATCAACTCCTCACCCACCCACCATATGTTTTTTGTCAAATACTTCTGCGATTTTAAATCTCTAAATAGATATATCAGGAAAGGGAAAATTTAAATGGTTGGAGAAATACAGCACTCATGAATTAGCACCCAAGAAGTCCAAGGTAGGTAGCCCATTTTTCTAGTTTTTCATTCCATAATTTTTTTCTTTATTCAACAAGTATTTATTAAGCTCCACTATATGCCAGAACTGTTCTAAGAGATAGAAAGAACATCATAATAAAAAACAAACAAAAACTATGATCTCTGTATTCACAGACCTTACCTCCTAATAGGAAACATAAACATGAATAAATGAATAACCATATTTTTGCTTTCTTTCATTTACATTTAAATAAAAATTATGGCAAATATGACAATAGGAAACTATAGAGAAAGTACTGGATAATTGAGAATGATTTTCCTTTCTTTTCTTTTCTTTTTTTTGTTTTTGAGACAGAGCCTCAAGCTGTTACCCTGGATAGAGTGCCGTGGCATTACAGCTCAAAGCAACCTCCAGCTCCTGGGCTCAAGCGAGTCTCTTGCCTCTGCCTCCCAAGTAGCTAGGACTACAGGCGCCCACCACAACGCCTGTCCATTTTTTAGTTGCTGCCGTCATTGTTGTTTGGCGGGCCTGGGCTGGATTCGAACCCGCCAGCTCAGGTGTACGTGGCTAGCGCCTTAGCCCATTGAGCCACAGGTGCCGAGCCGAGAATGATTTTCTGAATAAATGACAGTTAAGTTGAGAATGAAAGAATGAGCAGGGGTTAAGCATGTGATGTGATGTGTGTGTGTGTGTGTGTGTGTGTATATATATATATATATATACACATACATACATAGAGAGAGAGAGACTGAGAGAGAGTTGGAGTGAGAGCAGGAGTGGTGAGGGATAGGAAAGAACTTGGCATAGACCTTGGGTCTCTGAAGCTAAAACCATTCGGTGAAGAAGCCATGGGGCATAATTTACCCTACCAGTGACCCTTTTATTGCTGTTTTATTTTATTTTATTAGTTTTATTTCAACAGGTAGATAGGTAGATTCTTCTTTTTAGTATTGTCAGAAGAATCATATTTTGGCAGTTGCCAAAATTTGGAGTCAGATTTGCTAACCAGCTGACATTTTAAGAAGAATTGATCAAGTGGCCAAGCATTCCCAAGGCAGAAGCACAGTGGCTAAAAAGACCACAAGTATGACTATTACAGTTGTTAGGTTGGCTTGTTCCCCTTGCATAGACTTGGCCAGTGAGGAGTCAGCAACCCCAAGTAGATTCAGATAACCTTTTACTTACACAAAAGGAAAGCAATATCAGCATGACAGAGTCAATACCCCATGTCCTTGGTCCCACATTATGACACTAAACCAGAAGAATCAGATAATGGGGGACACTGGTGAAGGGTCATTCAGTCACTGAGGAGCAACCTTAAACCACAGCCATGCAGTTTTGTAAATTAAACAGGACCCTGCAGCTGTGCTCTAAGGGCAAGTTGAGTTAGAAAGGTCTTCGCTCGACTGAGACTAGAGAGATGGATGAGAATCATCCAACGTTAGAGTAAGAAACTGCCTTTCAGTGACACCTTCCGAGGCTTATCTCCCCTTATACCAGAAGAAAGTCACGGCCTCTCCACTAAGACTTGGGTCAGGCTATGGTCAAGTTTGCTTCTAAGTGGAGATGTACAAGATTGCCAGGGCACTATGGTAGAGCCACACCCCTACAGAATCCCCAATCTATTTTCAGTGCTGTTCTAAAATGCATGTCTCTTGTGCCCTTTATAATAAAGAGAAATAAAAAAGTGACTTGTAGAAAAATAATTCAAACTCATGATACAAGAATAAAACACAAACTTTCCCTCTGTATGTACATATAATTTTTTTTTTTGAGATAGAGACTTATTCTGTTACCCAGGCTAGAGTGCCATGGACTCAGCCTAGCTCACAGCAACCTCTGACTCCTGGGTTCAAGTGATCTTCTGTCCCAGCCTCCTTGAGTAGCTGGGACTACAGGTACCCATCACCTTGCCTGGCTATTGTTTTCTTTTTCTTTTTCCTTTTTTTTTTTATTAAGTAGAGATTGGATCTTGCTCTTGCTCAGTCTGGTCTGGAACTCCTGAGCTCAAGGGGTCCTCCCTCCTCAGCCTTCCAGAGTGCTAGTGTTACAGACATGAGGCATCATGCTCAGCCTATAAACTGGAGCCATTTATCTTAAGTGTTTGTTATTCAAGAGGACTAAGTTATGTCTCTATCTTCTTATTAGGGAGAGGGGAATATTGGTCTACATACAGACTAATATAGAGGCATAGTTACCTATGGCTGAGAAGAGAATTCTTAGCCTTGCTGAAGGGGATCAGGAGTGACTTCTGAAAAAACATGATATCTGGGCTACTTAATAAAGCATGAGAAAGATTTCAACTTGTAACTTTATTTTTGGCTCATGACAAGTGTTTGAAAATGTCAGATGAAGGATGAGGCATGGCCAATGTTGTAGTTGGAAATGAAGGCAAGAACAAGCCAACATATCATGTTCTATAACAATCCAAGTATTTTAAATCTTATCTTGAAGGTGATTTTAGGAGTTAAAGGTGAAACAACAGGGTTACATTTGTGCTTTAGACAGACAATTCTGGTGTCAGGGACTATAGGTTTAATTAACCCTTTTCATCCCACAGGAAACTAAATCAAACCAAAACAGAACAAATAAAATAGGAATAGATTAGCAGGGTTTCCAAATGGGAATTGACAATTTTATTCTAAGGTTTATTTGAAAATTCAAAAGACCAAGAATAACAGACAACCTTGAAGAAGCATGTATAGAGGAACTTGCTTTTTCTTTTTTAATATCAGGTTAATAAAAGGGCATATACATTGTTTGCATTTGAAAGGTAAAGTCTGGGCTGTAGTTGTCCTTCACCTGGGAAGTGAGCCTTATACCCTTCTATGCATTATACCTGTTGGATGGAAATGTTCCATAACCCTTCTCTTCCTCCTTCTTGAATTTAATTGCATTTTTCTCTCATGTGGGCCTTTAGTTGTTAATCTATTAGTTTCAATTTAGTACTTAGTACATAGGATGCTTATGTGCATTCTTATGATACCTACAAAACAAGGAGAACTTGCTTCAATGGTCATCCAGACTTGTTGTAAAGGTAGGTATTTAAGACAGCATGGAGTTGCTTACAGTATAGACAAATAAACAAGGGTCATCGAAGAGATAACCCATAAAGAGACTCAGACTGATATGGACATGATTTGTTCTCTGCAGTTAGCGCTTCAGAGAAGTGAGACAAAAATGATCTAATCGACAGAGAATATTGAGTCATTTGGGGGAAAAAATGCCTAATTGAAAAAATATTTCCAGATGGATTTTAGACATAAATACGGAAGGAAAATCATACAGAATCTAGATAAAGATAATAGAGGATAATGTCTTCATGATTATTGGTAGGAAATAGTTTTTAAAATAAAACATAAAGATATTAGTCATAGATTTGTTAAACTGGTGACTTCAAAATTAAGCACTTTTTAACCAAACTACAACATTTGAAAGAATGAAAAAACAAGTCATAAAAGGAAGGAAATATTCACGTTATCTATAACTTAACTCAGAATAATTAATTTTATTTTATTTTATTTTATTTTATTTTATTTTATTTTATTTGTTTTGAGACAGAGTCTCACTTTGATGCTCTTGGAGAGTACAAGAGTACATCGCATCATAGTTCATAGCAACCTCAAACTTTTGAGCTCAAGTGATCGTCTTGCCTCCATCCCAAGTAGCAGGAACTATAGGCCCCCACAATGTCCAGCTATCTTTAGAGATGGGGTTTCTCTCTTGCGCAGGCTGATCTCAAACTCGTGAGCTCAGTCGATCCACCCGCCTTGGTCTCCCAGAATATTAGGATCATAGGTGTGAGCACCTCACCTGGCCTAACTTGGAACAATTTAAAGGACTTCTATAGTTATAGACCGAATTGTGTCCCTGAAAATTCATTATATTGAAGTCCTAACCCCCAGTGTGACTCTATTTGGCATAGGGACAGGAAGGTAACAAGAGTGGGTCTCTAATTTGACAGGACTAATGTCCTTTGGAGAGGAATAGACACCAGACTTTGCTGTCTTTCTAATCTCACACAAAGAAAAGGCCATGGGAGAGCACAGCAAGAAAGTGGCCGACTATAAGCCAGGTAGAAAGGCTTTACTAAAAACCAACACAGATGGCATGTTGATTCTTGAACTTCCAACAATATATATGTATTTCAAAATGAAACAGAGGACTTGAAATATTCCCAACATATAAAATGATAAATACTTGAGGTAGGATACACCCAAAATACCTGACTGAATCATCACTCAGACTGTGCGCGTAACCAGTATTGCACGTACCCCATCATTGAGTATAAGTCCTCATATCAATGAAATATTTTTAAAAATAACCAGGGTAGTCTAGAAAGGCCACCCAGAGAAGGTGGCCAGGTACAACTTCCTTGACGACAGAACTTGAAGTAAAAGGATTCTAGTCAGAGAAAAGCTCAAGGAGAAACCTGAGAGGCAGGAGGACACCTGGCCCATTGAGAAGGCATATGTGGCTGGCTAGGAGGAAGGAAAGGAGTCACAGGGCCACCTTGCCCCCAGGCTTACAGGCCATAGTTAGGGCTCTCAAGGGTTTTGCTTAAAGGGTTGAAAGAACCTCACTGACATTGCAAAAGAATCTCTCTGTCTGCTGTGTTGAGAGAGGGGTTGGGGGTCAGAGCAGAGCAGAGAAGTCCTTTAGACAACTGTGTAAGAATTGGGGTTGAGAGATGGTGACATGGGCCAGTGTGCTGGCCATGAGGGCACTGAGAAGGTGAGCAGATCCTGGGTATGTTTAGAAGGTAGAACCAGTCAGGTTTGTTTATGGTCTGGATATAAGACCATAGAGAAGGACAGGGCTTAAGAATGACTTTGAGTTTCATGGACTAAGCAGCTGAAGACTGGAATTGCTGGTGG
Source organism: Arctocebus calabarensis (assembly GCA_963573935.1). Lineage (NCBI taxonomy): Eukaryota > Metazoa > Chordata > Mammalia > Primates > Lorisidae > Arctocebus > Arctocebus calabarensis. Next base: position 15,849 of record CAUYON010021087.1, read on the forward strand.
CCAAGACAGGAAAGACTTTAGAGAGAATGAGTTTGAGTCTACCAGAGAGCTGGAAGGATTGAGTTTGAGGTGCTTATTAGGAATCCAGATTAGAACAGAATAAAGTGTAAATGATATAAAACTTCATAATGTAATTAAAAATAAAACAAAAATACTAGACAAACAAAAACCCAAACCAGCATATGACATTTTGGGTTCTGTTAAAGAAGAGAAGTTAGGCAGTAAAGGAAGTGCTGGGACGTGCATTTCTTTGTATCAGAGGGTCAACTACTACCTCTGCAGTAAACAACTCAACAACTAAGCTCTGCAGTAAAAAGAAAATATGACTTAACAACTGGAAATTTGTCATAACCATTTAAAATTTAGTTTGAATGGATATATTAGATCATGGTATCTTTTTGATTAAGAAACAATTACACACAATTCAACAATTCATTAATAACAATGCAGCATTGTTGCTTTTTCAGATTTTGAATTCAAATAAAATGGCATGTCATAATTTTGAAAATTAAAGTAGCAAATACAGTTAGTTACATTTTAATATAACATTGGTCTCTCTAAATATCTCTAATTCTATGGTTATGTATCAATAAAGATATCTGGAATTAAGATCATTTACATGTAACAATGATTCGTTCTAGGTGATGGAATAGTTTGGGGTTTCTTTACACTTAATTTTTTATGTTGAAAGGCTTGGTTATTTTAAACATGCAAATTTTTAGAATCTAATAAATATACTTGACTTACCATATGTAAGAGTAATAAACTCTAGGTTATAAAAGTTTTCTATTTATTTTTATTAACAAAAATTGCAAACTAATATTTGGATGTCTAAGAGTATATCTGGGAAACCCATCTCTAAGCTAAACTCATGACTATGCATGTCTCTATTCCCTTGTCAGTTATGGTAACCTTATAAGTAAACATGCTCTCTGGAGTGTCACACGTGATTCTGTTGAGAAAGTGAAAAGTGAATGTATAGCAGATGTTTTCTACATTAATTAACGAGACTGGATTATTCTTTAGCAGAATCCTTGGCACCATTTTGGGATGATGGAATCCGGTAACCTTATCCAATGAGATCCAGAAGGGCTGGTTTGCTTCAATTAGTTTCTCCCTTTCCTCTTTCTTATCATTACCAAATAATTAGTGATCCTTTGGCTATTAGAATAGGGAGTCTCCTGAAGGGGGTTGGGTTCACCAGATGAGGGGGTCTTGGCATAGGGAATGAAGAGGATTGACATAAATGTCTGTGTCGGGGGACACGAGAACTCTGGGAGGAACTTGGACTGAGCTAACCTTGGGTTGTATTTATTATCACAAGGCAGGAAAAAGTAGTTAAAATGTACTTATCAGACATCAGCACTAAAAAGAGGAAACATGCAGTGTCAGACAGAATGACTTCAATTTGTTTTTGCAAAATCTCAGACCTTAAGCCTCTAGTGTCCAGAGAGCTTTGGAATCTGAAGAATCCTTACCATGACCATGAGGCCTGGTACTGCCAAACCTCATGTGCACTTTCTCCTTGGAGGCCAGTTTTCTGATCTCCAGAACGTACATGACTCACAGGCCATTCTCACAATTCTTCAGGTCTTTTAAGTGGGAAGAGAATCTTATGCTAAAGATCAGGGCTTAATTTCCCCTACATACGATCTCCAGCCTAGAGCTTTGATGTCCAACATAGGAGCCACTAGTCTCATGAGGATACTTAAATTTTAATTGGCTCCTAATTTTAATTGAAATTAAAATTTTAATTCAACTTAAAATTCAGTGTCTCCCCCCACTGGCTAAATTTCTAATCCTCACTAGCTAGTGGCAGCCACTCTGGATTGAGTAGATAGATACAAAGTATGTCCAGCATCTCAGAATTTCTAGAGTGTGGCGCTGGTCCAGCACTGATTTGTTTCATGAAGAAAGTTTTTTGAAATAGTTCTCTAAAATGTGTGATCTCTCTTTGATTTCTCTAGGTTATTCTTTGAAAATAACCTTTTCCCAAAAAGCAAGATATACTCCATATTATCCTGTGATTTCATTAGTTTAAATTAGGAATAGAATATAAAAATAACTTGTAAATAGGAATTAAAGTTGACTTCCTGTTACTATTTTATTGTAGGCAAAGTTCTGGATAACAAGGATGGTGAAGAATCTTCAAATCCCAGTCTTTAAATCAACAAGCACTGGCCATAGAGTTTATTTATAGGTTTAGTCTAACAACAAAGAATCACATGAATTGTATTTAAATTAAATACAAAATCTTTTCCATTATTTCAGATTTTTAATGAAGCATTTCCAAAAGCTTTTGAAAATGTTTATTGGACATTTTGAAAATTTATTCTCATATGATTAGCTTATCTTTTTTTTTTTATTTCTACAATTTAAATGCTACCTGCATCAACTTTTAAGGTGCCATGGGAGGTGACTTTTTCTTAGGACTAACTTTCTCTATCAGGAACCCAGGATCTGAGCTAATAATGGCATTCAGCCCACCAGCCTCCAGGATTAGCTTAAAATATCTCTTGCTTACTAAGCAAAATGGCAACACCCTAGACATTAGAGTTTATTTAATTTAATTTCTTCTGCCTATGAATAATCAACACCTCTCCCCATAACTGGGGAAAAGAACTTATATTAACAAGTAACTCTGCTGATTCCCATTTAATACCACTGATTTAGAGTAATTGCTTTTTAAAAATAATAGTGTTTGTGGTTTCCAGCACCACACACAAATCATAATCACCAGCACTTAAAATGGATTATCAAGTGAATGTCGAATTGCTTACTACAAACATCCATGTGCGGGCGGTGAGAGTGAAGAGGCAAGAAGTTACACTTTACACATTTGGGTTTAGAATGATTCTTTTGCATCAGTTCCGGTATTTGCTTTCATAACTTTGCTTTTCAAATTCTAAAATATGTGCTTACAATCACATCTCCATCATAAAACATGAAGGATAGAAACATGATTTAAATTTTATGTTGTATGAATGGAAATATAGCCTTCTAGGCTGAAATAATGTTCTTATCTGTCTTAATGTTTGTCGATAGACTAAAACAAACTGATTATAATGTACAAAAATAAAATCAGGTTGTATAACAAGTAATCACTGAGTTAAAATATATGTCTGAGTGATTATTGGTCTTACTTTGTAAATTGTGAAGTTATATACACATTTTCCATCTTTGTTATCACTTTTGAATATTTAATAGAGAGTACTTGACATAAATACTGCCTTTTCATACTTACTGCTTTGCATCTGTGGTAGAAGTTTAGCCCGGTTGTGTGGAGTGGGGACTACCTGTCTCTTTTTTTTTTATTTTGTAGAGAAGAGTCTCACTTTATCACCCTTGGTAGAGTGCCATGGCATCACAGCTCATCCAACTCCTGGGCTTAGGCAATTCTTCTGCCTCAGCCTCCCAAGTAGCTGGGACTACAGAGACCCACAAGAACACTTGCCTGTTTTTTTTTGTTGCAGTTTGGCCGGGGCCAGGTTTGAACCCGCCACCCTCGGTATATGGGGCCAGTGCCCTACCCACTGAACCAGGGCGCTGCCGGGGACTAGCTGCCTTACAGGTTGAAATTCCACATATATTTGGTCCTCTCTTTTCAAATATATGGAAATAATAGAATCAAGTCAGTGTTGAACAAGGATATTTGGAGGTACACAAGAACTGTTTAACCTAATAGTGGAGGCATGGCAGAATTCTATGCTGTCCTGAAATTTGGGGATCCCCAAGGATCAAGAGTGACTCCATGAAGGTTGTCTTCTGTATACTGTTATTTATTTGTACAAGATAACAGGAGGGAGAAAGGAGATGACGACTTAGTGACCCAGGAGAGATCTGCCCCTCTGCTAATCTGGGGAAAACTCCTTGACAGTAATTTGGACAGCCTGGTAAGTTTTCCCCTCCACATACTGGAGAATCTGTGTCGGTCTCTAGGTGCACCAAGTTAAATCATATTGGCTGATTTCAAGAGAACATATTCTGCTGAGCTTAACTGACTTTCCTTCATGGGTTGGAAGATCTATGTGCTTGACGATATTGAAATAATTATCTGTGGGAAAAAGCACCACATAAAGGTCAAAGTAAAATGACAAATTGAAAATACATAACAATATATAATAAATAATAATTGGAATATTCCATTATGTTGAAGAAGATTCTGGAGAGTTATATCCTCTTATCTGTTGATTAATTTAAATTGCTTCAGTTTTTTTTAACACTACATCTTGGCTATGTTGTAGCATTAAAATTAATAATGCACATTTTTACCCAATTGTATCAATTGGTCAAAGTGCATTCCTCTTTCTTGTTTGTAACAAGACTCTGATATTTCTTTGGGAATCCATCCAATCGAATTGAATTGTGTTGGAACTGCCAAGCAAGGAGTCCACATGCAATTTAACCAGTACTAGTCATGCTGCTCTTCCTAGACTTTAACTCTTGGCCAGGATTACAACAGGATGCAATACACAGGGATGCTATAGAAACTATTCGTTTATAGATTTTGTCAGTATGCGATGCCTAAACATCACCATTACCATGATAATGTACACCATTACGGTACATATCATTTAGAAAAATCTACCAATTATGCAGATAACATTTTTACCCCTTAGAAATTCTCTCATTTTGCAAAAGAGCTCTTTTAGACATGCTTAGAAACATATTTTTGTAATATACATGTATTACTTTTACTCACAAAATGAAAAACATAAGTGAAACAAATTGGCCGAGGTATGCCTAAGTCGTTCTCATTTTGCAAAATCATTCTTGACTCAAAAGAGTTCCCTTATAAATCATTCTTTGACTCAGAGCTTTCAGTGTTCTTAACTGTCTGCACTATAAATGGGGTAGTTTACAGCTACTAATAAGACTAAGAGTGATGGAACATGTTTTATTCTCATGTTTTTCCTCCAACCAATGATAGTCATTCAGCCAATTTTAGAGATGGCAGTTGTTTACTCAGCAATGAATATTTATCACTTTTTTATTTTGCAGTTTCTTTTTTTGGCTGGGGCTGGGTTTGAACCCACCACCTCTGGCATATAGGGCCAGCACCCTACTCCTTTGAGCCATAGGCACCACCCTCAACAATGAATATTTATTTCACTAAAGCAAAATGTATGCAAAGATTTTGCTTTTATGTCCTTATACACACACAATAATGTTTTCAAGAAGTACCAACTCATTATATAATCAAGATGTTTTGAATGTAAACACCAATAGGTATGGTGCATATGTCGACCACTCTCATTACTGAACTTCAGTGCGGACAATATTAACGTCATGACCAAGATCTCAAGTGCTCAGACTGGGCCATCCACTTTAATTATACCTTCTATCCAACTGTAAGTGTAAGACACCATCAACTGCAAAGCACATCAATGTCATAAATATTAAAATATGTACCTACCAATGTCATAGTTTCTATAATATCCAAGATCTGACCTTTCAGATTTTTCTTTGTTTAGAACTTATTAGAGGTTTCAGACACTCTCTTAAGTGGTATACATGGATTACCACGGCACAGACATGACTGTTTCTATATGAGGTAGGTAAATTTCCTGTGTGTTTGTGTGTATAATAGTATAGTTGCCTCTTATGAGGGAGGTATTGTGTAAGGACCCTCTGTGAATTTCAAATTTTATGGATGCTCAAGCACCTTATATAAAAGGGCATAGTAATATTTGCATATAAACTGCACACAACCCACTTTATACTTTAAATCATCTCTGGATTGCTTATAGTACTTAATACAACTGCCATGTAAATAGTTGTTTTACTATTAATATTTATATTATTTTTATGTTGCCAAATATTTATTTTAAATATTTTTAATCTAAAGTTGGTTGAATCTACAAAATATAGAATCAAGGGCTGTGCCTATGGCTCAAAGGAGTAGGGCACCAGCCCCATATGCCGCAGGTGGCAGGTTCAAACCCAGCCCTGGACAAAAACTGCAATATATATAGAATCAAAATATGGAGAGCCAACTGTATTTACGAAATATATAAAGAATATATAGAGGGTGCCAAAAAAGTGTACGCCTTTTAAGAAAGAAAAAAGGTACTAAAATTGTAATATTTAATATATGCCCATAATGTTTATTATCTCATATATTGTATCTTAAATCTCTTGTAATTGCAGAAGTCAAATATGACATATTATAATTTAAATACAATTTTTTCCTTTCTTAAAATATGTATACATTTTTGGTACCCTTTGTATGTAATATATATAACTACATATAAGATTCTATGTAATAAAATTGGAAACTACATGAACCTAAATATCTTTTAGAAAAAGAGATATTAAACAATATGTGGCATGTTAAACTAAATTATAACCAGCTTCAGCATCCAATTTGCTTATAGTAACTCAAGAACTTTCTATAGTAACCTCTCTTAGGCAGCCATCACCCTCAGGTATATAAAACAGGAGTAGAATCAGCAAATGCTCCCTGGAGGCCAGGAAGCTGCCTAGTGGGTGGAGAAGAGAGGGATAGCTATCTGCAGAGTGCAGGCTTCCTTCAGACAGGGAGTCTGCACTCAGTTCCAGCTGGCTGTGCCCATAGATGCATGTTCCATTGTTGCTCCATCTGTTAGGGACTCTCTTGGTTTGGCCTTCATTTCTAGGGTAGAAGGCCCTCTAAAGGAAAAAGATGACATTTACCAGATTTCTTCTGAGGGAGGTGAAACTTTGTCATCTGGTAGATTGCAAGAAGTTCCATTAAAAACAGCCAGAACACACCCACTGCCTCTTTTTCTTTGCCCCTTCTTCATTCCAGTTGCTGGAACCCTTTTCAGACCTTGAAGACAAGGGCCACACCTTACCAATGGACTGGAAAGGGCCCAAAGGTGGGAGATATCCAGGAACATAAACTACTAAATCAGGCTTCCTCTTTAGACCTTCAGGCTTTTACAGGGAAAGGAATCTATTTCTGTGTTGTTTAAACCAATATTATCTGTGGCTGAAGCTAATCTTATCTTGGGAAACTAAATTGGAAAATCTAAATCAGAAAACTGAAGAACTTGCTAGGCTTTAGCAAAGCAGCTCATTAAACCATGCATCTTACATAACATGACTGCCAAAGTTTAAGTTACTAAACAGAAAAATATCAGAAGGAAGAAAAGTGTTGGCTAGTTCTTGAATTTCTTAAGAATTTATACACACATATATACGCATGTCTACATCCAAATATTGTATACATATGCACATATATATCCAAATATTGTATTTATGTATATATGTGTGTACATAATATAATATACATACATATATGGGGGAGACAAACCTTATTCGAAGTAATCACACCTGAAAACACAAAGGAAAGAGCTTATATCTTTGTTAATAGGTTCTTTCTGAATGTGTCTAGAAATTCAAAAGAGTCAAAGATCAAACAATCCTATAATTTATTTTTTTTAATTGTAAGAATATACTTCAATTCTTTGATTCAATGGAGGCTTCAATAAGCAAAAGCATGAAGATAAAAACTGTGGTAGAGGTTAATACCAAACCTGGGAAGAACTATATACAGTGTATAGGAAACGCACTTTGAATAGAAAGACAAAAATTTAAACAGAAAAAGCAAAAGATGCCAAAAGTTATAAGAAAAGTTAATCATAAGAAAACTTGAGTCATTGTATCCATAGGGAAAAAAATAAACTTTAAGACTAGAAATATTACTAGGAATAATGATAGATACTTTTGTAACTGAAAGGATCAACTCATCAAGACGACATATAAGAATGCCATTTGTGTATTCAACCAATAACAGACCTTTAAAACAAGTACACACACACACACACACACCAATAGAACCAAAAGGAGAAATAGGCAAATTTACAATTATAATTGGGTATTTCAACCCACCTCTCTCTGTATATTTAAGAGAAGGAAAATTGGTTAAGATGAAGAAGACCAACAGTATCTACCAGATTGACCAATGACATTTGTGGAGTATAAGATACCAAAACAGTAGAATGCACATCTAGTCAGGCGCACATGGAACATACACCATGAGAGATCATGTGCTAGAACATGAAGCAAGTCTCAATATAGTTAAGAGGACTGAAATCATACACAGACCACCTCAAAAATATTAAATTAAAATCATTTAAAAATATGTTTGAAAATCCTGAAAATATTTGAAAATAGAACAATATATTCTTAAATAACTCATGGTTCAAAAAAAGAAATCACAAGACAATTTCCACATAAATGTACATGTGTACATATATGTGTGAATTTACACATATATATGCCCATGCACCTGCATATATACATCATGTATACATATTTTGGAGAACCTGCATTCACACTAGCTCCCATTCTAACCTGCATCATAGTGAAAACAAAACATAGTGCAAAGCAATTTAGAACATTGGTTAGATGGAAATTTATCATTCCACATCCTAATAGAAAAAAAAAGAAAAGTCTTAAATCAATTGTAAATATGTTTAAGGTTATTTTGCACTATGCTAAGACCATAGTGAACAAAGGAAAAAATGATTTAATTCTACACAAATTCTTTCAGAAAATAGAAAGAACATTTTCAACTCATTTTATGAGGCCAGGATTACCATAAGACTAAAACCAGACAAAAAAGTTAAAATAAGAGAAAACTACACACAAATGTCTTTCATGTCCATAAAACATTGACTCAAAAATTACCAACAAAATATTAGCCAAACAAATAAATGGGCAATATATAAATTAGATTATCCACGAACTATAAGACTGGTTTAACATCTGAAAATCAGTGTAACTCACTATATTAAGAGAATAAAGAAATAAAATTAAATTATTTGCTAGTCAGCACTTGGCATTTTATTATGAGCAAAGGCCCTTATCTTTTTCCTCCATTTCCCTTCATTTCTCAGTGTTGTCTCTCTCTCTGTCATATATTATTGATTCATGGATATTTTTATTTTTATAATTCATTTATGATTTATAATTCATTACTGCCCTTAATTATCTTGTTCAAATTGTTCTAGATTTGACCAGCAGCGGCAGCCTTTTGATTGGTAGCTTTTTCCTTATGAAAGACTCCACATCAAGTTTTGGATACCGTCTTATGTTCTGGCATAACAAATGTGCGAGGCTCATCTTGTATCTACTTTGTCCTGTCCTGGAATTAGTCATTGATCAGAAGAGTCTTGGTCGCATTTAGGGGTGAATAGTATTGGATCCTAAGATCTCATACCTAGATATGTTCATTGCAATCAATGCTCTTGAGGTAGCTTTGCCCCTTCAGTGGACAGAACTAGAAACTCTATGCATCTCTGTACACAGACACACACCTACATATCCACATACATCTGTACATGTTCACACAGACAAGCATATACCTATGTGGGTGCTATGGGTACACATAAATATGCATCTGTATTTGTACATATGCATACATGTGCATGCTTATATACATCATACGTACATATTTTGGAAAGCCTGCATTCACACTAGCTCCCCTTCCAATTCATTCCCATGAGTCTCTTTTGTCTTGCATCATTCCCATATTTATAGGTCCCTTCCAGGTGGGATATTTTTGTATTTTGGTTTTAGTTTGGGTTTTTAGCTGTATCACATTGGTGTTAGAGTGTTTAATAGATATTTCTACGGTTTGGAACTTAATATTCGTGTTTCTGTGCCTTAAAATATAGTCAATTGAGACATGAAACTATAAAAATATTAGAAGAAAGTGCAGGGAATTGGCCTGGGTGAATTTTTTATGAGGAGGACCCCCCAGGCAATTGAAGCAGTATCAAAAATTCACTACGGGGACTTGATCAAACTAAAAAGCTTCTGCACTGCTAAGAAAACAGTAAGTGTAGCAGGCAGACAGCCCTCAGAATGGGAGAAAATATTTGCAGGTTATGCCTCAGACAAAGGTTTAATAACCAGAATACACAGAGAACTTAAGCGTATTGGCAACAAAAGGG
>CAUYON010021088.1:0-13816 GCA_963573935.1 Arctocebus calabarensis
AGTTTTTCTGAGTAAGCATGTCAGCTCCTATTGTTTCTATAATCATTAACCTTAAGGGTCTGAGCAGCCTTGAGGAATCTGGACCCTGAGCCTCGTGTGGGGGCAGCCTCCTGCCTGCAGTCACACACACAGATTCCTAGGAAGCTGTTAATCTCCACTAGTTCACTGGACAGTAAAATGCCACCGGCATCAATTGCCTTTGAAGAATTGGTGGAGAGAGGAATTTTCCTTTCCTCACCACCACGGAGGGTGTTCCTCTGTGATAAGGGATATAAGTCCTCCTACCCATATTTCAGGGCTCGAGCTGTTCCCTTGATCTCTGTCCCAGCCAAATCAAATCTCCACAATGGGTATCTGCTTTGACTGTTAACTGGGCAGGAACTGGCCTAGTTAATGATTTTGCTAGGTCTTGCACACAGCTTCCTCTGAGGCCACTGTTTTCTTCAGAGTGCCTGTAGACCAGCAGGGGTGTTAGTAAGCTGTATCCACAACAGGCCAGGCTTCTAGGAAAAGCAGGGAACTTGCTCAGATAAGAAATTTAGCAGTAACTGGTTTAAGGGTAAACTGGCTGACTGTCCTTTGTTCCACCTCACTTAGCTTCTTTATTTTCCCCCCTTTTGGCGTTGTTTCCCCTTGTTAGGAATGGGGTCTTTGGTCCCCATTCTGCCTGCATTGAGTCAGGTCATATCCTACTGGCTGGAATTCAATTACTCAGACCTACCTGCAGGGGAAGGTAGAAAATGTAATTTAAATGTGTGGGAAAGTAAATGGGTTTATCAAGTGCATAGCATCACCACTACCACAGTTTAGCCTGCCAGCCACCATCCATGTCATTCTTCCCCTAACATTAAGAACATACACATGTCCTTTCCCCAGGAATGACCTCAAATTGTTCCTAATTCCTGAGTCCAGCTCACGATGCCGGGTCTCCAGGTGTGGTTTGCTTCTGGAGATCTCTGTCAAGTGTGAGTGTGACTCCTCTTGGTTCAGTGACTGATGAGCCAAAGGAGGAGTTCAGCTGCCCCTCTCCTGTGCCTGAGCAGTAGTGACAGCAGTGACATTTCCCACTCAGGAAAGAAAAGAGCGTAGACAAAGAACCACCGCTGGTCCGTAGCAAGGTCGCCATCCTGCAGGGCAGGGATTGTGAATTTTTCTTTCCAGGTTAGCAGGAGAAGTTCCTCAAGAGATTCTGATCTTATTCTCTGGGAAGGACTTTCCTATTCATTCTCCTCAGTGACCCCTGGCTCTGACCCCCAGAGGCTCCCTAGGCTGTTGTTCTTCTGGTCACATCCTCACTGGACCCCAGGTCCAACACCCTTTGGGGCACTGGCAGCCTCCTTCCTTCTGAGATTGACTTAAAGCTTACAGAATATTCAAAACCTCTTTTATTAACATTGTAATTTCTTTAGCAAGATGGTTGCCTTAATAATGTAGAAGACTTCTGATTTATTTTTTAGAAAGTTCCATGTGTCTGCAGCCATCCTAGACATAGTCTCAAGGATGTTTGTGCTGCTTCCTCACCTCTGTGCCTTTTTCTCTTTTACAATTTAGTGGAGGATACCTTGAGGTTACCTTTTAAGAAAGCAGGTGGAAAGGTCACACTCTTAATGCGATTTTTGCCAAAGGCCTGAGTTGCAGTGGTTGCAGTAAGTGAGAAATCTCACTGGTTCTTCAATGCTCTGTGTCTTTTAAAATGTTGTCTCTCACTGTTTGTTGTCTAAAGGCAATTGGCAAATGGCTTTTCCAACTCTCTAGTCTAAAATTTCTGGATTATTCCTATTTTATTTTATTTCTTTCTGCTAAGGGTCCAGTTAGATTCTCATTATTTGTTTGTGAGAAAAACTTGATCAAATACCAATAACAGATAATTGGTAACAAATAACAGCCAAATGTTCTTCATCCTCTTCCAGTTCTCCTGGAGCAGAACCGTCTGGTTCTTCTAGAACTAAATGCTTGGTAGGCAGTCCTGTGTCTTGGCAGGCAAAGTTTTGCCTGTATCTTGACACTGTGATGTGGATATGCAATGTGGGCACCCTCCTCATTTACCATCCATTTGTTAAATGATGTCATGATATTTGCTACATGATGTCATGTAGCTGGGTTTTTTTGTTATGGGATAAACCAATTTCTGTGTTGGACAAGGCAGGCTAGTTGTGATCATAAACACTCCCAGCGTCTTACTTCTTGCTCACGTAACAGTTCATTATAGGTCAATAGAAGGGGATGTTTTTGCCATGAAATTAGGTGGGAGTCAAGCTGACAGAGGAGACTCCACCACCTTTGCTCCCAACATGTCTCTGAGTGCCAAGCGCCAACTAGCACCTGAGGGACGGGTGGGAGTGCGGCTGACTGTACAGGGCGTTTTAGGGGCAGGCTCGGAAGTGGCGACCTCACATCCACCCCCAATCCTCTGACCAGAACTTAGCTACACACTCCTTCTTACTGTGAGGGAGCGGCTGGGAAACATGGATTGCTGGGGGCCCAGGAGGAAAATGAAACTGGTTTGGTGAACACATGGCAAGTGTGTGGCCCTGGAGGGGACACGGTGGTCAGGCCTTGCTTTAAAGATAGTGGGAGTGAAGGAAAGGCTGTGGTTCCCAAAGGAAGTAATCTTGGTGGGCAAATGAACAAAACAACTCTGGACACTGGATTGTCTGGGAGCTGCCGTGAGGGTGAAGCTCGTTTCATTACAATTCCGTGGAGTTAATTGAAACAAACCATATGCTCTTTGTCTAAAAGACAGAGGAATAATATGCTATTGAATTGGGATTTTCTCTCCTTTTCTCCTCACTTAATTGATTGAGCAGGAGAGATCTCCCTGTAGGAACTTGGAGGCTGTGCCCGTGGCCTCTCTGATCTGCAGGATCCCCCACGCCCACTTTGGAGGCCCAGCTACCTTCCAGTCCTGAGCTCCGCACGTCCTACACTCCCTGTTCAGGTGGTGTCTCAGTGGGTCCTTTCCAGGGCACACTGTTGGAGAGAATTTTCTCTTCATTCTTCCTTACAGAAAAGGTTCGTCTTCTGAGTGGCTGGCTTGTCACAGATGTGACATGGCTCCTCTTCTGAGTGACTAGAATGTCAGAGATGTGACATAGCTCCTCTTCCGAGGGGCTGGATTGTCACAGACTCAACGTGGCTCCTCTTCTGAGGGGCCGGCTTGTCACAGACTCGATGCAGCTCCTCTTCTGAGGTGCTGGCTTGTCACCGACTCAACGTGGCTCATCTTCTGAGTGGCTGGATTGTCACAGACTCAATGTGGCTCCTCTTCTGAGGGGCCAACTTGTCACAGACTCGATGCAGTTCCTCTTCTGAGGGGCTGGATTGTCACAGATGCTTGACTCTCTGATTATGTTTTCTGCTCCTGCTTTGCTTCTGACACCAAATTCATGGCCAGGTCTGGCAACTACACAGGATTCTTTGTACATGTTTACTGTGCTCAGCTCAACTCTGGGCATTATAGTGGAACCTCCAAAGCTGACCACCTCCCTACACTGCCCACCTCCTTAAGCTGACCGAATTTTCAGAGACCACCCATGCACCACATGTACATATCAGCACAGCGGCCTAGTTCCTTATGGTGACCACCTCCATATGCGGACTAGAGTTTGTTACAGCCCCTTGGGTGGACCACTTACAGAGGTTCTACTGTGTTTGCTTTCCTATGTTTTATTTTAAATCTGTATCTCTCAATTATTCTTTCCTGTTGCATTAGGTGTAGATGTATTTTGATAGGTCTTAAAGTCTTTATGTATCAATATGTAAATATTTGATCTTAGCCATATTATTCATTTTTTTTTTTTGAAGAGGCAGTAAACTTACATGATTCAAAATTCACAGAGCATGAAAGAGTGGAGAATGTGGGAAGTCTACTTGTTCCTATTTCTTCACTACCCTAGTCTTCTCAGATGAAACCAGTCTTTACCAATTTTTTTTTTGAAATATTCTGTGCATATTGGTGAAACTTAATTTTTCCTTTTATAGATTTTTCACAAATGACAACATGCAGTGCTATTTTATTTGTTTCAATTTTGGGATGGATTTTAATTCTATATGTAATTATTTGTAAGGAAATATTTATTGATTTAACTGATGAGCCTTGATAAAGCTCTGGTGGAGAAAGGGCTCACTCCCTGAGAACACAGCATGGTGCATCACATACCAGGTGCTGCTCGGAGCTTGGCCGGTACCGATTGGTTATTGATAGTCACAGTCTTTCTTCCAGCTTTTCGTTCTCTGCATTCCAGCCCTCCAGGTCACTGAGCCACCTGAGATTTTTCATTTTTTTGAAAACATGTTGGCAGGAAGGGGATTGCCAAAGGTCACTGTTCTAAGTAGGTGGGCGCGAGTGATGATGTTTCTAAGTCATGTGTTTTTCCTAAATTTCTTTGGCTACTTGGAGATGTTGAGAATAGTGTGACTCGAGGATTGTGACTTTCTGTGACTTGAGAATTTGTTTCTTTGGGCTTTTCCTAAGATGACTGAATTTTGAGTAGATTTTTTCTAACTTTGAATGGCATTCCTTTCTCTGAGGGTCACACGATTGCACACGTGCGCCTGGTCAGAAGGGGCCCACACCATCTTTGCTAATCTCCCCCTGTGCTGCCTCCCCTCAAACTCCTAGCTCTAGGATAGTCTTTGCTACTACTGCCAACTTTAGAAAGTGTTAAGATCTTAACTAAGAAAATAGAAAAATATATGAGTCTTTATTTTATCTTTGCCACAAATATTCTTTCTCTGAGCCTTTAGAGGACCAGTTCTGGCCTTGGAGCCATTAACTTTGCTCCTGACATAGGAAGATTTATTGCTTTCTGGCCCAAGAACTCCTTCCCATTCATGTTTTCTTTTAATTCCACGAAGCTATTGACTTGTCGCCAATGGGTCCATCTTCCATAAACTTGACTCCTCTGGGTTCTGCCCTAGACAGTGCTTCTCAGCTCACTGCCCCCTTCTCTTTGGCCCTAAAGCCAGATCCCATCTTTAACCTGGGGGAGCCCTTTGCTGGCTTTATAGCCCCAGAGCAACATATGCCTTTCCCATTTCATGGAAAGGTTCATGCTTCCCAAGGTTCACTGGCTGAACTGCCCTTTTCATACTAATGGAGTGAATTTACTCTCAGTTTATCCTGAGAGCAGGCAGAGCAGGCCCTAGTGATGAAACAGCCTGTTGGTGTGCCCAAGGCCAAAGGCCTATGTCGTGAATAAAATCTTAGCTAAACCACTTCACCTTTCAGATTTTAGTTCCTTATTCTCTATCCTAAGAAGGGTCAATGTCCTTTTTTTTAATCCCCTTCTTCAAGCCCATCTTTTCCCTGTTCCCCCAGGTGAAACCATTCTATTAGGTTTGATATGTCTCTTATCTATGTAGTAGAACCTCCGTAGTTGACCACCTCCTCACACTGACCACCTGCTTAAGTTGACTTGAGTTTCATCGACTGGATAAGTACCACAGCACTGTAGAAGTTGGCTCTGTTGAACACGTTTGTATGTTGACCAATTTGTGACAGTTCCTTGGGTGGTACAGAGATTCTACTGTATAATGTTCTTTGCAATGGGAATAGCTTTGTGGGCAGGGGTATTTTTACATAATTTTTTATTTTAGAGTAGTTTTAGTTTATGGAAAATTTGTAAACAAAGCATAGACTATTTCTGAATACTCTGATGCAATTTCCCCTATCGCTGACATCTTACATTACTATTACAATTGATAGGTTATTATTATATAACACATATTAAACAGTATTCAGTCTGAATTCAATTCAGATTTCCTTCATTTGTCTCTAGGGTTCTGATTCAGCCATGATCCTCTTTGATGTCTAATATCATGTCTCTTTATTGTCTTTTCTGGACCATGGCAGTTTCTCAGATTTCCTTGTTTTTGGTGACCTTGACATGATGAGGATTCCCAGGCAGGGGTTCAGTAGAATGACGTCCCTTGAGATTTGGTTGATGCTTTTCTCATGATCAGGCTGAGGTCATGTGCCCTTGGCAGAGAAGACCTCAGGAGTCAAGTGCCCTTCTCGTCATATCATGTTGAGGGTACACACATCAACTATGCTGATGTTGGCCTTGGTCAGGTTTCTCCACTATGAAATCACTCTTTTTTCCCCCTTTCCACAGTGTACTCTTGGCAAGGATAATCATTGTGCGTAGTATAGGCCTATGTATTTTTAATATGTATACATGGTGCTGAGGTGCAAATCTCATTCTGTCTGGCTGTTCATTCAGCAGTGAGCTTCTTGGGGCCACCCAAGTTCCTGCCTGTTCCTTGGTCCTTTGTTCCTAACTGCTGCATGGCGCGTGGCCGTGAGCATCTATTATATTTGATCTTCCTATCCCTTCAGAGACAGACACCGGGATCACGTCCAGTGTCCACTAGGTGGGCAGTGCTGTGACAAACGCCCCGAAGAACCTGTGTAGGGTTTATCTGGGATGGACGTCCTGCTGAGGGCGGGACTCCTGCATTGTAAAGGTGCCTTATTACTTAATTTGACGGAGTCTGGCTCTGGGTCCCCATGTCTGCACACCCCACCAATAGTTGGCTTCATTCAGCTCCTTCCCCTTTTCCTCAGCTAGTTGATGTTGACTATCTTGTTATTTTAAAATGGAATTTCTCTGATTATTTAACACTTTGAACAACTTTTTGTATATTTGTTAGTCCTTTTTGTTTTCCTTTTTTAGCGATTCCTATTCATATCCTTCATCAAGTTTTTCCACTGGTGTTCTTGTGTTTTTCTTTTTTTACTTCCTTATATGTTTCTTGTTGAATTTAGAGATTGTAAAAATCTTCTCGCATTCTGTCCTCTTTCTATTACATTTATTCATGGTGCTTGCTAATTTTTATGTGATAAATTATATACTATTCTATTTCTCACACATTTTTAAAAGTCAATATAGAGTCCATCTTTATACATTATTAATATAAGGTACTAATTTTCCTACCATCTACAATCCATTCTTTCTCTATAATTTATAATGTCACCTTTGTCATATGCTAAGTTCATGATTCTATTTGTCTTGATCTTGGCCAGTCCATACTATGTTTTATTATTTTGCTGAAGTATCTGAAAGGGATGAATCACATCTCTTTCCTTTGCTGTTATAGACTCGGTGTTTGTACTGTGTATGGCTGTTATCTCCTATGAATGCTTGAAGAAGTTAACAATCAAGTTGCAATCTTCATTGGAATTTCATCCAATTTAAGACTTAATTGGAAGAGAACTGACATATTTATGCATCAAGTCATCTTATCTTGAAGCAGGTACATCCTGTCCATTTGTTTAATTTTTCACCAATTTCTACATTAAAATCTCAGAGAAAGAGAACAACGTAAACTACAGGGACATGCACATTGCTGAGTAATTTGGTTCTTACACGACACTGGTCCTGTCCTTTCTTTTTCTTCTTCTCTGACTTGCCTGCTACTTTCATCTCTTTCCTATTGCCTCCCCTGTGAGAAGTCATCCAGCGTGAGCAATGTAACTTAAAACCAGCCATGTCGCTAAGTCAAGGTGAGTCTCCAGCTTTATACAGCTGCATTCCCGACTGTTAGGAAGATGTTAACATTTATTGCCAAACTGTCTCTTAAATATCCTGTAATAAAAAAACAAAATATACAGTCTTTTTTTTTTCTTTTCAATTTCACCCTTAAGTTGCATTTTCATTATCACATTTTCTTTGCAAAGTGCTGTGACATTCTTTATTGAAACCTTTGTTACAGGTGTTTTCGTAGTAGTTTCTTGTGATCTAAAATAAAAAGTTTTTTTTTTTTCTTTTTTTTGCAGATTTTGACCGGGGCTGAGTTTGAACCCAACACCTCTGGTATACGGTGCTGGTGCCCTACTTCTTTTAGCCACAGGCGCCGCTGTCCCCCAAAAGTTTTATTTTCTTAAGTGAAAGGGACAATATTACAGTGTATCCTTTTTATTTTGCTAGTGACATATCTAAGCCTTACATGTTGGCCGTTAATGCCTCATGTCTGCTTTTCAATCTTTATAATTATATGATGATCTGGAGATATGGTTTGACCTATGTCCTATCCAGATATATATAATAATAAGCTACATATGATAATGTATGGCTTAAAGCATATTTCAATATGATTGAGTCAGTGTGCACAGAACTAATCACTGGTTTTCTTTGACACTATGTATAATGGAAGGCAAGACCATTTTTGAAAGAAATAATTATAAAAGTCATATGCTGGGCTTGGCGCCTGTGGCTCAACAGGTTGAGGTGCCAGCCACGTACACATGAGCTGGCAGGTTCGAATTCAGCCTGGGCCCGCCAAACAACAATGACAGCTGCAACCAAAAAATGGCTGGTCGTTGTGGCGGGCGCCTGTAGTCCCAGCTACTTGGGAGGCGGAGGCAGGAGACTCGCTTGAGCCCAGGAATTGGAGGTTGCTGTGAGCTGTGATGCCATGGCACTCTATCCAGGGTGACAGCATGAGGCTCTGTCTCAAAAAAAAAAAAGAGTAAAAATACAAGGAAAGGTCACATTCAATTCAATGTAGCCTGCAAACAGAAGGCTCAGCAGATAAAAACTTCAGAGAGTTTTGTGTTTTTTAGAAAAAAAAGGGGCTGGGTGCAGTGGATCAGGCATGTAATTCTAGCACTCTGGGAGGCCAAGGCAGGTAGATTGCTTGAGTTCACAGGTTCGAGACCAGCCTGAGCCAGAGCAAGACCTCATCTCTAAAGATAGCCGTGCGTTGTGGCGGGCCCCTGTAGTCCTACCTACTCGGGAGGCTGAGGCAAGAGAATCACTTGAGTCCAAGAGTTGGAGGTTGCTGTGAACTGTGACGCCAGGGCACTCTACCAAGGGCGACAAAGTGAGACTCTGTCTCAAAAACAATAAAAAATAATAAAAAATTTAAAAAACACTCAGAGTACGTTTCCATTTCTAATCAGCAGAGCTGTCCAGAGATGGAATGACCCAACCTAGGGGGGGTCATAAGTTTCCCATCACTGGGGTTTTACATAGGGACTTCTCACCACTTGGAGAGGATGCTCCAGAGGAGAATCAGGCACGGGCAGGGGGTGGGCCAGATGGCCTTCAAACAACTCCCTCTCTCCCCTGAGAGGCTTGGAACTTCCAAAGCAGATAAACAGTACAATTATTCAACTTACAAAAGGATTTTTCACTTTACAAAAGACTTGGCTACAGGGTTCTTTGGAGAGGCACTCCTGCAGTGCATTGAAAGTCCTATCCCATTTATACAGACACATACACAGAAATGAGCCTGGAATCTTCCTGGAAGTGTGCAGGGCACAGTTCAGGGGGCTTTGGTTCCCTCCCAACCACCCAATTTGCCTTTGCTGCTGCTTGGCCCAGGCCCAGCTCTGGGGTACATCTTGTACTTCTTTGAGGTTGTGGGAACATACGTTAAACTTTACAGAGGCCCTGAACACTGGCACATACAATAATGTCTACAAAAGCTTCCATTGAGCAAACAGGACACAGGGGAGCTGCTAAAATGGAGAAATCTCCGCAGCCTTCAGTTTCTGGCCCCCCTCCTCCCATTTCTCCATCATCCCCCCCTGACCTGCAACCCCCACTTCACAGAAGGTGAGGTGGGCAACATGCAGCCCCTCCTTAGAGGGAAAGCTTGCCGACATGTTCCCATGCTAAGGAGCAGATGGCAGGATAATGTTGTCATCTGCTGCTGTCTGTCCACAGAGGAGCTTTGCCAGAGACGAGGAACAAAATGGGACTTGGTGCTCTCCATTGGATCTAGCAAGCCAGTCCAAGCTAGCTCAATTAGCAGGCAGTGGGTGGCCCCTCAGCTCTTCTCCAGGCCAGAACCCTAGGATGGGAAAAGTCTTAAGAATCTCCTAGTAGGATATTTCTTCCCAAAGGGGCCCAAGTATGGCCAAGTACCCAGTAAAATGTCCCTCTAGCCCCTGTGATGGGTGCTCACTACTTCCTGGGGCAGTCTGCAGAATTCTGACCACTGAAATCTTTCCTCTTGTTATTGTTCACCAGGTGCCTCCTTGTAATGTCCACCCATGAATCTTAATTCTTTCCTCCCCACTTTTTTTTGAGACAGTCTCATTTTGTCACTCTTGGTAGAGTGTCGTGGCATCATCGCTCACAGCAACCTCAAACTTCTGGGCTCAAGCAATCCTCTTGCCTCAGCCTCCCGCGTAGCTGGGATACAGGCAGCCACCACAATGCCCAGCTACTGTTTGTAGAGACAGGGTCTTGCTCTTGCTTAGGCTGGTCTAGAACTCTTGAGCTCAAGCAGTTTTAGTAGAGATGGGGTCTCACTTTTGCTCAGGCTGGCCTCGAACTCCTGAGCTCAAGGTATCCTCCTGCCTTGGCCTCCCAAAGTGCTAGGATTACAGGTGTGAGTTGAGCTTGGCCCCCACTCCTTTTTTCTTTTTTTTTGAGACACAGCCTTAAGCTGTCACACTGGATGGAGTGTCGTGGCATCACAGCTCATAGCAACCTCCAATTCCTGGGCTCAAACGAGTCTCCTGCCTCTGCCTCCCAAGTAGCTGGGACTGCAGGCGCCCACCACAATGCCCCGCCATTTTTTGGTTGTAGCCGTCGTCATTTGGCGGGCCCGGGCTGGATTTGAACCCGCCAGCTAGGTGTACGTGGCTGGCACCTTAGCCCGCTGAGCCACAGGCACCAAGCCTATTTACTACAATTTAATTTGAATAAGTTATACATATGATTTATTAATGCTACTCTATTATAACCCTCCAACTATTTTATTCAGTTTTGTTTCTACCCCCTCTTATGCCCCCAACCCCATAGCATCTATCTTTACCATTATTAAATGATATACTCAATGAAATAAGCTATTTATCCAGATGGGGTTACCTTGAAAAAAACGAAAAATGTCCATTAATGTTACCTATACCTCAGTGAGATGATACTCTAGTTCACGGCTCTTCCAAGATATGATTCTTTGCATTTCCTTTGATTCTGTGAGTTACTTCTATTTTCCTTATAATCTCCACCCCCCTCTTCCCTACCCTCTAAGCTTTTTCCCTTTTTGCTGAAGTCAATTAAGCAAAGTCAATTCTGGTCTGCTTTGAAACCAAAGAAACCTAACTAAACCCTACTAAAGACTGGAACTCCTTGTAATTGCTCAACATTAATTTGTTTGTTAAGCAAAATAGTGAATAAATTAGCTAAAAGCCAATTAAATGTGCACTGAGAAAAAAGGAAAAGATAAGAGACACGAGAAACAAATATACATAAACAGAAACTGACTATTCCTATAGTAGTTCACTGTATTAATACAATTATGCTATTTTGGATGACTTTCCCCCATTGTTCTCCTCACAGTTCTTCTGGCCAAAGACTTTTTTTTTTAAGAGATAGAAGCTGGTCACTCAGGCTGGTGTGTAGTAGCCCAGTGGTCGACTATAGCCTTGAACTCCTGGGCTCAAGGGATCCTCCAGCCTCAGCTTCCTGAGTAGCTGAGATTATAGGAATATGATTATACTTTATATATATAGAGAGAGAGAGAGACAGGGTCTCACTACTACAGGCTAGACTCAAATTCCTGGTCTCTCAAAGTATTTGGATTACAAACATGAGTCATGTTGCCCAGCCTGTTCTGGGGAAAGAATCTGAAGTCATCCAAACCTCTTCTCTTTCAAACACTCATCAAATACATTAGTATACCTGTTTGCTCTATTCTCTAGATATATGCAGAATCCAACCACTTTTCCCATCTTCACTGCTATCATCTGATCCAAACTATCATCATTTCTTACCTAATTATTGCAATAACCTCCTAACTGATCTCCTTGACCTGTTCAGTCTATTTTCAACCCTGTAATCAGAGTGATCTTGTTAAAACTTAAGTTAGGTCATACCTAGTCTCTGCTCAGAACCTTCCGATGGTTTCCTACCTCCTTTAAAGGAAAAGACACACTTTGGGAGGTCAAGCAGGAGGACTACTTGAGGCTTTGAGTTTGAGACCAGCCTGGGTGACACATGGAGAACCTGTCTCTGCAAAACAATTTTAAAATTAGCTGACACCCTGGGAGGCTGAGGTGGGTAGACTGTTTGAGCTCATGAGTCCAAGACCAGCCTGAGCAAGAGCGAGAACCCATCTCTAAAACAGAGCTGTGACGGATGCCTGTAGTCCCAACTATTCAGGAGGATGAGGTAAGTGAATTGCTTGTCTCAGGAATTTGAGGTTGCTATGAGCTATGATGCCAAGGTACTCTACTCAGCACAACAAAATGAAACTGTCTAAATAAATAAATAAATAAATACTAGCTGAGTTCAAATACACACTTGTCCCAGCTATTCCTCAAGGGGCTGGGGCAGAAGGATCACTTAAACCCAGGAGATATGATTTAGTGAGATATGATCACACGGTTGTACTCCAGCCAGAGCAACAGAGAAAAATCCTGTCTCAAAAACAAAGAATCAGGGCAGCTCCTGTGGCTCAAAGAAGAGAGCTGGCCCCATATGCCGGAGGTGGCAGGTTTAAACCCAGCCCCAGCCAAAAACCAAAAAAAAAAAAAAAAAAAAAAAAAAAAAGAATCAAACAAACAAAAATAATCCAAATGACAAAGCATAAAATCTTTAATATGGGCTCGGCGCCTGTGGCTCAACGGGCTAAGGCGCCAGCCATGTACACCTGAGCTGGCAGGTTCGAATCCAGCCCGGGCCCGCCAAACAACAATGACGGCTGCAACCAAAACAAAAATAGTTGGGCGTTGTGGCAGGCGCCTGTAGTCCCAGCTACTTGGGAAGCAGAGGCAGGAGAATCGCTTGAGCCCAGGAGTTGGAGGTTGCTGTGAGCTGTGATGCCACAGCACACTCTCCAGGGTGACAGCTTGAGGCTCTGTCTCAAAAACAAAGAAAAAAATCTTTAATATGAGGGGCGGTACCTGCGGCTCAAGGAGTAGGGCGCCAGCCCCATATTCCGGAGGTGGTAGGTTCATACCTGGCCCCAGCCAAAAACTGTGCAGGGGATAGGGGTGGGGGGATCTTTAATATGAAATATTAAGATCATATATAATATCTGACTCACTGTTACCAGCTGGTCTTAGCTCTACAAATCCTTACAATCTCCTTACAATTCCTTCAAAAATGCCTGGTATACACCCTCCTAACCACCCTGAACCTTTGTACTTGCCATAGTCTCTATAAGAACACTCCCTTTCTTTTTTTCTGAGACAAGAATATCACTCTGCTGCCCAGGCTAGAGTGCCATATCCTCAGCCTAACTCATAGCAACCTCAAACTCCTGGGTTCAGTGATTCTCCTGCCTCAGCCTCCCAAGTAGCTGGAACTACATGCACCTACCACAATGCCTGGCTAATTTTTCTGTTTTTAATAGAAATGAGGTCTCACTCTTGTTCAGGCTGATATTGAACTCCTGAGCTCAAGCAATATTCCCACCTTGGCCTCCAGAGTGTTAGGATAACAGGCATGAGTCATGGCACCAAGCCAAGAACACTATTTCTTCACTCTCTCATGAAAAAGCAGCTCCTGTAAGCTCATGCCATTCAACTATGTCATTTTTCTCCCTCTTAGTTACTACTATCTATCAAACTCTTATCTCTTAGACTCTAGGCATCCTAAATTCTACCATAAACCAGAGTTTATCAGATGAAATGTAAGAAGCTCTTGGGTAGGGCTTTCCCAGAAGCCCTTCCTCCTTCCTGCTTTGTATAATGCAGAAATAATTCTTTTTTTTAAATTGTCTTTATTATTAAATCATAGCTGTGTACAATAGTGCAATCAAGGGGTACAATGTGCTGGTTTCATATACAATCTGAACTATTTTCATCAAACTGATTAACATAGCCTTCCTGGCATTTTCTCAGTTATTATATGAA